>PVJX010021774.1:0-31466 GCA_004027295.1 Dolichotis patagonum | reverse complement strand
GCATTAGTGCAAAAGGTTTCCTAAACATAATGTTACAGGCAGTGAGCCCATGCCTCTATGGGATGCACTGTGATTATATCAGTGCAATAGAAATCATTACGTCCAATTAATTCCTGTATCTTGGCTGTATGCCAAGCTGTTCTTTACAGTCCAGTTTTGTATCTCCACCTGTACTGAACTCTGAGGTTGATAGCCTATATAGAGCTTTCAGATAAGCCCTAAAGTCTTTGAAAGTCCTTGGATTACTTGACCCACAAAACAGGGTTCCTTTCTTGAACTCACTATTATGGGGCATCCATTCTATATAATCAAGTCCATCATGGGTCTAGCCATTTCTCTAGAGATCTCTAGTAGGAATTGCCTCGACTCAATCTTGGTAGGTACAGACCAAGACTAGCAGGTATCTTTTATTTCCACTCATGAGTTTTAGTTCAGTAAAGTCAACCTCTTTCTTCAAAAGGCAAAGACACTTGCCCTTGACTACCTGGTTGCTGTTGAGCCTGGCACAATGTTGATCCAGGCACAATCTTCCCAATGAGCAGACACCAAGCCACACAAAACCCAAAGTCATTCCACAAGAAAGTAACAGCTACACAAATTTTACATGGTTGTCTTTCCCAAGTGGGTACAGATAGTAGGTCTTGTGTTACATAAAGGCCCAGAGACTCAAGGGAAAAGACATTTTTTCCTGGAAATATTTGCCCTCCATTCTTTTCAGTGGCCTTCTTTGTTCTTGACACCTAAAATCCTCCTTTGTTTTACCTCTTTCTTTATTTATTTTCAAATCTATTATATTCATAGATAAAAAGAAAGAAAAAAGAGGAAATAAAAAACACAACAAAAATTTTAAAGTACAACAGTCAGGGATAACAATAGCACATACAGTGTGCATTGTCATCCCCAAACCACTCATGCAGAGAAGACATCTTCATTCCATTGTTTGAAAAATACTAGTACAAATCTTTTACTTCAGTGAACTCAGAGAAATCAGCACTATAACTGATATATATATATATATATATATATATATATATATATACATATACATATATATATATAACACAGTACTGTTTATATGTATACTGTATATATATACAGTATATATATATATATATATATATATATATATACTGTTTTATATATATATACTGTTTTTTATATATATAGGTATATATATATATATACATACATATATATATATGCTTTTACTTTCAGCTTGCATGCTAAAGAAAAAATATGATGTTTACACATGAATTCCTTATTTATTTCACTAAGTGTGTTCTCAAGATGCATCCATTTACCTATAAAACTATCCAGTTAATATGGCTGAGGGATACTCCTTGCTTAAAAATACCACTTCTTTTTTTATTCATCCCTCAGTCGATAGACATTTAGTTTGGACCCGAGGTCTGGCTAGTACAAATTGTGCTGCTACAAACATGGGTGCACTTATGTCACTGTGCTATGATGTATTTAATTCTTTTGGGAAGATACCTAGAAGGGGATTAGCTGGGTTGAATGGGACCTCTAATCCCAGTTTTTTGAGAAATCTCCACACAGATTTCCACAGTGGTTGCAACATTCTGCATTCCCACCAACAGTGAAAAAGACTTCCTTTTTCCCCACAGACCCTCCAGCATTTGTTATTTGTTGATTTCTTGATTCTTTCTGTTATGAGGTGAAATCTCAGTGTTGTTTTAATTTGCATCTCTTGAATGACCAGTGAGGTTGAAAATTTCTTCATATATTTAGGGTTGTCTCTTCACTCTATTCATGGCTTCTCTGGCTGTTCCAAAGCTTTTCAGTAGGATGAGATCCCATTTGTTTATTCTTTGTGACAGTTCCTGTGCACTCTTGGTTTTGTTTATAAAGCCTTTGCTCACATCAAAGTCTTCAACAGTTTTCCTTTATCTTGAAGCAGATTTATTGTTTCTGTTTTAATATTAAGATCTTTGATTCATTCTTAGCTTAGTAAATGGTGAAAGACACGGGTTCAGTTTTAATCTTTGGCATGTGTACAGCCAGTTCTTCCAGAGCCCTTTATTAAAGATGCCATGTTTTTTGTAGTAAAGATGTTTGGCAATGTGACTTAGCATGTCTGGAGTTTGTTTTGCATTTTCTAATCTATTCATTCATTTTGGGTCTGTTATGCTTTTTAATTTCAAATCAAAGATTGTGATACTCCTTGTCTGCTCTTTGCTTCCCAGTATTGCTGTTGCTATTCTAGGTCTCTTCTGGATCCAGATGAGTTTTAGTATTGTTTCCTCTAATTCTGTGAGACATGCTTGGAATTTTGATTGGGATTACACTGAATCTGTGTAAGAGTTTTGGAAGTATGTTCATTTTCACTATATTAGTTCTTCCTACACAAGACCATGTGATCTCTCCATTTTTTAATGTCCTCTTCAGTCTCCTGTTTCAGAGTACTACAGTATTCAATGGAGAGGTCTCCTGCACCCTTTGTTTGATTTGTTCTTCGATATTCCATCTTTTTACATGTTACTGTAAATGCTATTGAGTCACTTATTTCCTTTTCAGTGAGTTGCTTATACATGTACAAGAAGGCTATTGATTTTTAAGTGTTGACTTTGTAACACACTTGGTACTTAATTTCCTTATTACATATAGAAGCCTTTTGGTTGAGTATTTGGGGACTCCTAAGTAGAGTATCATGTCATCTGTACATAGTAATAGTTTAAATTCTACCTTCTTTATCTTTCTTCAGTTTATTTCTTTCTCTTGTCTAATTGTTCCAGCTAATGTTTCCAAAACTATGTTGAATAAAAGTAGAGATAGTGGACATCCTTGTCTTTTTCCTGATTTTAGAGTGAAAGTTTTCAGATTTTGTCCATTTAGTATGATGTTGGCTGTTGGGTGGTCATAGATAGCCTTTATCAGATTGCGATAAAGACCATCTATTCCAATTTTTCTGTAGGGTTGTACCATGAATGTGTGATGGACTTTGTCAAAAACTTTTTCTGCATCTATGGGGGTGATCATATGATTTTTGTTCTTGGATCTGTTAACATGGTGTATTACATTTGTTGATTTATGTATGTTGAACCATCCCTGCACTCCTAAGATGAATCCCACTTAACCATGATGCACAATCTTTTTGATGACTTGTTGCAGTTTGTTTGCCAGCATTTTAATTTTAGCATCAGTGTTAATAACAGAGATTATCCTATAATTTTCTTTCTTAGTTGAGTCATTTTGCGATTTTGAAATCATAGTAATGCTTTGTTCCTGGCATGAACTTGGAAGTATGAATTTGGGATGACTGTAAGTGTGGGTTACTTTTCTCTCATTACTGACACAAAACACTTGACATCCAAAATGAAGGAAAGAAAAGCTTATTTAGCTCACAGTTTTAGGAGGTTTTAGTCTAAACTTGGCTGGCTTCAGGGCAGAGCCGCACAATGTATACAGAAACAGTCCATGGCAGTAGAATACAGAAAGAGAAACAAGAGAAAAAGGGTAGAGAAAGAGAGACAACCTCTTTCCCTCACTTATACTGCTTGCAAGTAACCCACCCCATGGCATGTGTTGCAGTGACACCCATAAGCCAGCAGTAGAGCCCGAATCAATCACAAAACGCAGAAAGTTCACCCACATGACTGTATGATTCTGTGGGAGAACAGTAATCCACAAAGCATAGCACTGTTGTTTCACCATTATTCTAATTCTAGGAACTTCATCTTGAAATAGTGCCCATAGTCAATTAATTTCTTTGTGAATATCTCAGTAAGTTTAGGATTATGAAGACCCTGGATTAATCCAGATACACTGAAGGGATGTACATACTGGGATAGAGCATATAAAACAAACAAGTTGCCTAGGCAGTATGACTACAAGATCTCAGAATGTGGTGAAGGAAGGATTTGCTGTATACAGTCTATGCTCTTTTCTTTCTGGTCCCTTTCCCTTCCAGCACACTTTTAATATGGCTAAAGGGGGATATAAATTAAAATGTTTTTCTCCTTCAAGCTGAGCCATGAGAGTTTCCCTCAGATACCATGCCAAACTTTGCAACTGCTGACTATTTCTCTAATAAAATTAACAATTATACACCTCTAGGCAGAGTTTTGTAGTGTTATGGTTTCTCAGGAATCTGCTTTCCTTCAAAGATGGCATCTTCACTGATGCTGATAAGGTTGACAACTGTGTTACGGTAAACAGTGCTCTGTGACATTCTAGGATTTGTCTTCCTTGAAGTCTAGTTTTTTAAACTGTCAGTAAATAAGAGCCTTACTCTGAGCTCTACACTCACTGCTAGTTTTGTGGCACCCCCCTCAGACACCTCAGACATCGTTAACATAATTCCACCTTATAAATTTCTCTCATTTTATCATTGGTCTCTCTAATATTTTGAATTTTGCAACACAGCTGCCACTATAATCTATACTTCAGAATATTTTTACATGGATAAAATTAGTGTCTGAACTTTTTCAAATGCTATAAAAATGTTAGCTAATATTTTCATGATTCCACTCTCATCATTTTCTTCCATCATCATACAAGTGTTAAAGATTAGCAGTGAAATTCAAGTAGCTGTCATCAAATTAGTCTAAGACTATGGTTGTTCTAAAGCAGTGGTGTTGGAATTCTTCACCACAAGCATATATTGAGGGGTAAAATGGTTATATATCTATATTGTATTAGTGTATATGATATCAATACTCTAAAAATTAGACACGGAGTTTTAATCTTATCCCACAGTTAGGTTACCTTTTAAACATTCCATAATTTTACAGTCCTCCAGCTAAATGAGCACATTATCAAAGATTTCTTCCATTGAATTTTCAATCTTCTTAATTTCTTTTCGTACATTACATTTTGTTTTGTTGTGTTTATGTTACTGGGGATTGAGATTAGAAAGCACTGAACCTAGGCATTTTTATTTAATTATTTATTTATGAACAAGTCTTGGTAATTTATCAAGGTTGGCCTTCCAACTTTAGCTCTTCCAGCCTCAGTGTTACAGTTTTGTGGCATCAATCCAGTTACAATGATTATCACATGGAAAAGTAAAAGAGACTTCTCTGATTGTAATGTAGTTGAACTTTTAGGAGTCATTGAATGGTTCACATGTGAAAGGAAATGAAGAAATAAGCATTCAATAAAGAACATGCAAAGTATGTTTATACCACAGAATACTACTCTGCCACTAAGGATGATAATTTTGACTCACTTGTAGAAAAATGGATGCACATGAAGATCAAAAACTAAGTAACACAGTGATATTTGTGCACCCATGGTTATAGCACCACAGTTTTTATAGCTAAATCTTGGAAACAACCAAAATTAGCATCAACCGCAGATTGGACAAAAATATGTGTTATTTTTATACAATGGAATACTACTCAGCTGTAAAGAGATGGTCTTGAGGCCTTTATACATTAAGGGACATAACTTGAGACTATCCTTATAAGTGAAATAAACAAGACTCACATTATAAATAGCATGTTGTCTCTCTAGTGTAAGTAAAATAGAAGCTGAAAAATTAATAAGATCCCATATGGATGACAGTTACTCTAATAATGAAAGGGAAGGACAGTGCACTAATGGATATAACTGTGTATGTAATGCGTAAGATAGGAGACCATGTTACTAAGTTTTTAAAAATTTATTTAAAGAGAAAACAAAACAAAACAGAAAAAAGTGTAGAACAATATAGAATTCCAAGGAAGAAAATTAAATTACAAAAACAGGAAGAAACCACTACTTGATAAATTACATTCTGTCACCTTGGAAATAGTTGTTCAAGTTACAAAATTAAAATATACAAAGTAGAAATTCAGTGAGACTGTTAACAGTTCTGCTGCATGATCTAAAAAATTCATTAATATGGTCATCCATTTTACACATTTAAACATACATGCAGTTATATCTTTACAGTACTTTCTTTCCCTCTCTTTTTTACAGTAGAAATTACACATTTTGTATTTCATTACTCCTACATTCATTTTTACACTAGGAAAAAATGTGATATTTATAAATATGATTCTTATTTATTTCACTAATGAAGATAGTCTCAAGTTGTCTCCGTTTCCCTACAAAGGCCTCAAGATCATCGTTTTTATAGATGAGTAATATTCCATTGTTTAAAAATACTATATTTTTATATTTCACTCTGTGGTTGATGGGCTGCTAGGTTTTTTCCAAGATTTAGCTATTACAAATTTTGCTGCTATATACATGGATGCACTTATATCACTGTGATATGATCTTTTAAGTTTTTCTGGGAAAATACTCAGTAGAGGGATAGCTGGGTTGAATCGAACTTCCAAACACAGTCTTCTGAGAATTCTCCATACTGATTTTCATAGTGGTTGCACCAGTCTATACTCCCACCAAAAGTGGAGCAGTGTTCCTTTTGCCCCGCAGTCTTGCCAACATTTTTTATCAGTTGATTTCTTGATGCCACATATTCTTTCTGGAGTGAGATAAAATCTCAATGTTTTAATTTGCATTTCTTGAATGACCAGTAATGGTGAACATTTCTTCTTGTATTTGTTTACCATTTATATATCTTCATATGAGAACTGTGTGTTCACCTCAGATGCCCATTTTTGGACAGGGTCTTTGAATTTGGAGGACTTGATGTTTTTCAAATCTTTATATGTTTTGTATACAAGTCCTTTGTCTGAGGGATTGTTGGGTAAAATTTTTCCAATTCTGTGGGTTTTCTTTTCATTGTGTTGGTGATTTCTTTTGAAGTGCAGAAACTTTTCAATAATATGAGATCCCAGTTATTGATTCTCTGAAGTGTTTCCCATGCAGTTTGAATTTTGTTCATTAGTTCTCTGCCTACTCCTGTGTATCCAAGACAGCTACCTACCTTATATTGTAGTAAATTTAGTGTTTCTATTTTAATGTTTTGTTCTTTGATGCATTTAGACTTTAGTTTTGTGAATGGTGATAGGCATGGATCTAGTTTCAGTCTTCTGCATGTGGAGAGCCAATTTTTCCAACACCATTTATTAAAGAGGCTATCCTTCTTCCAGTGAACATATTTAGCCCCTTTGTCAAATATCAGGTGGCTGAATGTCTTTGCACATATGCTTGCATCTTCTGTTGTGTTCCATTGATCCTCAGTTCTATTTCATTGCCAGTACCATGCTGATTTTACCACTATGGCTTTGTAGTACAGTTTCAAGTCAGGAATTGAGATGCCTCCTGCCTTGCCTTTACTGTCCAGAATTGCCTTTACTATTCTAGGTTTCTTCTGGTTCCAACTGAATTTTAGGAGTGTTTTCTCTAGACATACCTCTGTGAGGTATGACAATGGTATTTTGATTGGCATTACATTAAATCTGGATAACAGGTTTGGGAGTATGACCATTGTCACAATGTTGATTCTTCCTAGCCAAGACCAAGGAATATCCTTCCATTTGATAATATCCCCTTCAATCTCCTTTTTTTTAGCATAGTGCAATTTTCAGCATTACAGGTCTTTTCCATTTTTAGTTAGGTTGATTCCTAGGTATTTCATTTTTTTAGCTGTTATTTTGAAGGGTGATATTTCCTTCATTTGTCTCTTGGTGAGTTTCTTGTTTATGAACAGGAATGCTACTGATTTTTTAGCATTGACTTTGTAGCCAGCTGCAGTCCTAAAATTGTTTATTACATCTAGTATTATTTTAATGGAGTTTTTTGGGTCTTCTATATAGAGTATCATGTCATCTGCAAATAGTGATAATTACACTTCTTTGTTACCTAACTTTATTCCTTTTATTTCTCCCTCTTGTCAAATTGCTCTGTGTAGTGTTCCCAGAAGTATATTTAAAAGGAGTGGTGATCATGGACATCCCTGTCTTGTTCCTGATTTTAAAGAGAAAACCTTCAGTTTTTGTCCATTTAGTATAATATTGGCTCTTGATTTGTCACAGATGGCCTTTATAATATTGAGGTAGACACTTATGTATTGTGAGTTTCTGAAGGGTTTTTATCATGAATAAGTGTTGGACCTTATGAAAAGCTTTTTCTGCATCTATTGAGATGACCAAGTGGTTTTTGTTTTTGGCTCTGCTGCTGTGGTTTATCACATTTGTTGATTTGAGTATGTTATAGCAGCCCTGCATTCCTGGAATGAACCGCATTTGGTCATGACGTTTAATCTTCTTGATGATTTTCTGCATTCTACTTGCCAGTATTTTATTGTGAATCTTTGCATTGATGTTCATTAGTGTGATTGGCCTATATTTCTCTTTTTTGTTTCGGTCTATCTCTGGTTTTGGTATCAGAGTAATACTTGCCTCTAGGAATGAATTAGGAAGGATTGCTTTCTTTTCAATTTCATTGAAGAATTTAAGGAGTATTAGCATCAAATCTTCTCTAAATTTCTTGTAGAATTCAGCTACGAGTCATTCAGGGCCAGAGGTTTTATGTTGGTAATTTTTAATTACATTTTCAAATTCAATAGGTGACATTGGGTTACTCAAAATTGCTATATCTTCTTGATTGAGTTTTGGTAGTTCATATGTTTCTAAAAATCTGTCCATTTCCTCTGTGTTTTCCTCTACATATGAGTAGAGATTTACAAAGTAGGTGTTCATGACCTTTTGAATATCCATGTAATCTGTATTAATTTCTCTCTTTTCAGTCCTTATTTCATGAATTTGTGTTTTTTCTTTCTTTTTCTTTATAAGGTTAGCTAGAGGTTTGTCAATTTTGTTTATACTCTCAAATAACTAGCTTTTTGATTCATTAATTATTTGTACTTTTTTAGTTTCAATTGCATTGATTTCTGCTCTAATCTTTACTATTTCCTCTCTTCTCTGAGCTTTGGGTTTAAGTTGATCCTCTTTTTATAGAAGCTGGAGATGAAACATTATGTTGTTTATTTGTGCTCGTTCTGTTTTCTTGATATGACAATTTACTGCTATATATTTCCCCCTTAAAACCACTTTCATTGCATACCACAGATTACAGTATTTTGTTTCCTCATTTTCATTGCACTGTACGTATTGTTGTATTTCTTCTTTAATTTCATCTGTAGGCGACTGGTTGTTCAAAAGTTTGTTATTTAATTTCCATGTATTTATGCCAGTTTTGCAGTTTCTTTTGCCATTAATTTCCAATTTCAGTGCGCTATTGTCAGATAGTATGCATGGGGCAATATCAATACCTTTCCATTTACTTAAAAATGCTTTATGGGATAATATATGGTCTATTTTGGCGAATGTCACATGTGCAGCTGAGAAGAATGTGTATTCTGATTTGGTTGCTGAAACACTCTGTAAACATCTACTAAGTCCAATTTCTCACAGGCGTGATTCAGATCTATTATTTGTTTGCTGATTTTTTGTCTAGTTGATCTATCTCTTTGTGACAGTGCACTTTTAAGGTTCCCTATAATAATTGTGTTCATGTGTATTTGGTTTTTTCATGTCCATTAGTATCTATCTTACTTGGGTGTTCCTGTGTTTGGTATATATATATATATATATATATATATATATATATATATATATATATATATATTTGTTATTTTTTCTTCTTGGATTTTCCACTTATGAGTATGTAGTGATCTTCTTTGTCTCTTTTAATCATTTTACGTTTGAGTTCCCATTGTCTGCAAATAGAATAGTTACCCCTGCTGTTTTCTGGGTTCCTGTTGCATGGAATAATGCTTTCCATTCTCTGATTTTTAATCTATGAGTTTCCTTTTGGATCAGATGTGTTTCTTGTATACAGCATATTGTGAGATCATGTTTCTTGATCCATTCTGTCAACCTGTTTCTATTGATTGTTGTTCTTGGAAATGTGATCATTTTTCTCTCTGTCTAGTATGTGTTTCAATATTCAAGGTTAGTTTGGTGGACATGAATTTCTTCAGTTGTTCTTTGTCATGGAGGTATCTTGTTTCTCCATTAAATTTGAATGAACATTTTCCTGGGTACATCAATCTGGGTTGAAAGTTGTTTTCTATCATGGCTTGAAATATCACACTCCAAGAAATTCTTGACTTGAGCGATTGTGCTGAAAGGCTGCTGTGATTCCAATGGGTTTCCCCATTAGGTGGGGAAATCTAATGTCTTTAGATTCTAATGGGTTTTCCCAATAGGTGACTTGTGTCTTTTCTGTAACAGCTTTTAGTATTCTGTTTTTATCTTGTGTGTCTTAGGTCTTAATTATTATGTGTCTGGATGTAGATTTATGTTGGTCATCACTGTTTGGTTTTGTATATGCCTCAATTTTCTGCATATTAGATTTTTCCCCATTCTTTGGAAATTTTCTCCTATTATTTCTGTGAATATTTTAGCTATGTCATTTGTATTGACTCCAGCATCTTCACTAATGCCTATTAATCTTATATTGTTGTTCTTGGCATCATCTTGATGCTTCTGGATTGTCCTTTCATGCTGTTCTGTTATTTTTAAAAGTTCTATCCTTTCATGATCATTAATTGAGATGCTGTCCTCAAGATCTGAAATCCTATCCTCAGCTTCATTTAAATGGTTTTGCATGCTTTAAATTGATTTTTTTGTTTCTTGGATGTCTCTTTCAGTTTGCTTCATGAATTCTGCTTGTTTTCTACATTGTTCATTCAAGGTTTCAATCAGTTTCCCATGCTGCTGTACCTTTTTTCTCTATTTCTTCATTAATTGCACTCAGCAACTCTTTTATTAAGGTTGTTACTTCCATATTTACATGGGAGAGTACTTCTAATTTGATTTCTTGTATGGCCTTATGGAGGTTTTTTAAAATTTCATTCTCTATCTTTTTAGAGATTTCTGGAGTGTTACTTGTGGGGTTCTCTATTTCAATGTCTCCTGTACTTGCACCTGGTGGAATCGATGTTTGAGATTGTATTTTGCTTTTTTGTTTTGCCATTTTCCTCTTTCGAGTTAGTGCTTGGTCCTTCAGACCCACTATTGTCAACTTTTGGTAGTGTATATATTGGTGGACCAGTGTAAGGTTGATGTTTGTCTAAATGCTGGGTCCTACAATCAATAGGTGGGCCAGTCAGCTGACTTCCTTCTTCAGGGCCTGTTGGGTGATTCCTATCATCTTTTGTGCTGACAAGCCCAGTAGTATTGATGTAGGTCAACTTTTAGTTCCTGCTAGTGCTTTGTCTCTGTGTTTAGGAAGGGCTCACCCTCACTCTTGTCAGACTTAGCAAGGTCTTACAGTTAGTTGGAGGGAGTTTTACTATTGGCCCTATTTACACCATACACCTCTATTTTAGGAACATACTCACCACACTGACTAGAGCCTGCTGTGATTTTCTGTTTTGCTGAGGCAGTCAATTAATCTCCCATCAAGCTAGCACAGATAATCTGCTGTAGTCCAAGGTTCCTCTGGGAGGAGAGATCTAAGGTTGCCCTGTGCCCTGGGATTCTGCAGGGGCATGCATGGTAAGAGCCCAGGGGTGGATTCTGGGCCCTGCTCACTACCTGGATTTCACTGGGTGTAGTCTCCTTAAGCACACCGGTCCCTCAGTCCCTCTTGTGCATCCTGGGGTGTCCTCCCATAGGGTGTGGTCTTACTGCCTGGGTGCAGATTTCCAAGGTTGTTCCATGTGCATTGGGCTTTGGCTGTCTTCACAGCTAGAGCTCCATGCGAGGAGTGCACATGGTCAGGCCCCAGGGGTGGATGGAGGGCCCTGCTACCTGCCTGTATTTTGCTGGGGAGACCACTTAAACAGGCTGTTCACTCTCGTGTGTCCTAGGCTGGCCTCAGACCTAGGGTATGGTCTTACTGCCTGGGCATGGAATTCCAAGTTTGCCCTGTGTGCTGGGATTCTGCTGGCAATGACACCGCTGGTGGAGCTCCATATGCAGTGCCCTTGGGTTAAGGGCCCAAGGGTGGATCTGTTGCTAAATTTTTGTTTGACATTGAAAACTTTATTTGCACTGTCAATGATTGTCTATCCACATATTATGCTTTTATTTTGTAACTTGAACAACTATTTCTAATAGAACAATATGTAATATATCAACTAGTGATTTCTCAGTGTTAATTATTTTTGGAATTCTGTATTATTCTACTTTTTAAATTTTCTTTTCTTCTTTCTTTCTCTCTTTAAATAAAAATAAACCTGAGTGACAGAGTTGGACACCAGAGATTAAATAGCATATTGTTTCTCTTGTTAGAGGCATGGAAAGTGTAAATAAGGAATGGAATAAAGGATAAATGTTGAGAATTCAGAATAATTCTTTAAAATGTGGAAGGGAAAGAAAGAAGAGGAGGATGAAGGGAAATGAAGCAACAATTGAACTATAAAATGTAAACAATTTTGAATTGGGAGGGGGAGAGTGAATGAAGGGAGATGGGAGGAACCTGTGCATAAAGTATAATTATGATATCTTATGTACAGGTACAAATTCTCTACATTGAATGTGAACAATATGCCTGAAAAAAGTAATACAAGAAAATAAAAGACTAAAACAAATACAAATGAAATAGATATAATAAAAACTTCCAATACATCTCAAATGTGCTCTCTGGAAAACAGTGAGTTGGCACTCAAGGCCCCTCCTCCATTGCATGCCTCATGGTAGGACTAGCTGGAAGACAGAGGTTGCACTCTGAACCTCCTAACAAGGCAAATGTGAGACTGACAAAAAGAGAAAACCACACAAGCTTTGCAAATTCAAAATCCCACCTAAGAGCAGAAGGAATTGAGTAGTCTGAGCCCTATGAACACTGAATTGTGGTGGGCAAATCTCCTGAACATGGTCTTTAATGTCAGGATTTCTCTCAATATTCCTGTCTTGTGTGTCCTGAGCAGAAGCTACTATGGAAAATAGCATAAGGTGATTCAGCTTTACTCATTCAGAGCACATCTCCAAAACTTCCCAAAATCTTTCCACAAGCCATTCCTAAAGGATATCAAACCACATGGTGAGGTGTATTCACAACAAACACCCATTCCTCTGGTACTAAATTCTCTGCTAGTTACATTTCTCTCATTGCTGACACTAAATACCTGACCTTAGAAATTAAGGATGGAAAGATTCATTTAGCTTACTGTCTTTGGAGGTTTCAAGCTAAAATCAGCAGTCTGCAAGCCAGAGTGATACATGTTAGATGGCATCAGATCTCAGCAGCAGAAAAAAGCACAAGCAAAAATAACAAAAAGAAAGGATCACAGAGAGAAGATTATTTCTGTTCCTTATATTTTAAGCATGGCACTCTCACTTGGGTGTAGCACTCACACCTAGAACCTGAGCATTGGATCAAGAATCATTCATGAACACTAAGAGTCCACCTCCATGATTGCAGGAGCCTCTGTGGGCCTGCAGATTCAAACCATGACACAGGGTCACTCACAGAGACAACCACTAGTGTGTTAATCTCTGATACTGTTCTCAACATACTCTATGTGCTCTGCTTTATGAATATTGGGATGAAAAATATGACAGCTTTCTTCCTTTGGGCAGAACTGATATATTTGTGTATATATACCTGGGATCATACTCACGACCTCACACTTGCCAGGTAAGCGTGTACACGACAGAGCTGAATCACCAATCCTATTTTTTCATAGTTCTAATATCCAAAACTAACATAAACTTTAATTTCCATAGCAGTATGATACTCACATTTCATATTTTCTGCCCTCCATTAGAATGTTTACGTTCTGAATATTCTTTAAAATTTGATCAACGAGTTCACTGTCTCAGTTAAGTTGCATATAGAAATAGAAATAAGTATAAATCTTGGTATTTACAATCTCCAAAAATACTTTCTTATGCTAAAGGACAATACAAATAGTCCTGAATATGGCAAAATATGTTTTCTTCTGTGCAGCTCCTTTTGGGCCTACTGCACTCACAAAAACTAAAACAACCTGAGTATAGTTAAGCTAATAAAATTCTAGCACATCACCTCCAATTTTCAATTAAAAAGTGGAGGAAAATTTAACCTTTCCAGAAAATTGAATAAATGTCTCTATTTGGTACACTGAAGAGGCTCGTCCTTCCATGGAAATACATGTCAGTCTTGTAAGAAAACTTGAACAGCTTTCCATGTCATACTTCTCTGCAGAAGTGCTTGGTAAGTCAGGATTCTGGCAGGACAAGAATGGTGGGAAACTGATGTTTCTACCTCTACCCCACCCCTGGGGGTGCAGTTAAAGTTAAATGTGCCAAAAATATTCTAGGTTTCTATGACAAATTAGACATAAATATAAAAAGAATTATAGAGCATACACCTAATAAAAGTAGCATTGCTATGTCATTTCAGGCTATAGGATGAGAGCGGCAGCAATTGCCAAAATGTAAAATGTAAAATTCAGGAGGAAGTGAAGCAGGGACCTTGGATATTTCAGTTTTAATGTAATTAATCAAACTCACGTGCCTCCCATACTGATCAGACAGCTCTAATCCAACTGCATGCTTTGCTGGCCAGATGCCTCTGGCACCAGGTGCCTTCCAATGTGGTGAGACACCTCTAACTCCTCTGGTATCCCACACCATCTCTCATCAGTGTTGATGATTCACTGACTCAGTTAACTTACACATAGATAATCAAGACATTTGTGTTCCTAGTTGAATGAAGGAAAGTGAATGGTCTCTCAGTTTCACTGTTTCTAACTGTACCGCTATATCGAATAATAGCTGGGCATCCTGGGAAACTTGTTTATTTATTTGTTTTAGTCATTGAAATGTTGACACATGTAACAGGATACCTTCACTTTTAGCTCAATGATGGTAGCCATACATCTTTGGATGACAGTTATGGCAGGCTTGCCAAGGGCAGTTAGTGGCTTGCTTCCTTAAAAGGACTGTAAATTAATGAGAAATTCTTGTTCATTTTCTGCTATAGTTTATTTAATGCATGACCAAACAAAAAGGTGATATCTTCAATATTATCTTTTGCTTTTAATGTCTGAAATACCGAATTCTACATGACTGGGCTCACTACAAACAGAGACAATTCTTTCTTGGTGATCAGACCATACTTTACTCATAAAGATTCCAGAGCAAAGACAATAGCTTAAAGAATTGACCAACTCTACCCAGGCTAACTGCTAATCCTTAACAGCTGATCTCAATCTCTTGCCAGAAAGCCAATCTAGACCCCAAATCACGCTTACCCCCCTCTAGGAACCTAAACTGCAGTCCTTGCCTGGCTTCCTTTTACCTTTGCAATTAAAACTATTTCTTTTAATTTGTGCTTAGGTTTAACTGCAATCTCTACCAAAGCACTTGAAACTAAATCACTGTGATACTTCTTTGTACTCTACAAAAATGAGAAGTCATGCACGTGTGGTGCATAAACTTTGGCTCTCATTTTCTGCCTGTCTTTCACCAGCAGGAATTTTCAATTTGTCCAGTATTTTCTTTGTTGGTTAACTTGAGTTAGGGATATAATTCTGTAATTTTTAATATGCAGATTTCTTGTTATAAAACACCAATTATTTCCAAAAAGAAAACAATTAATATTTGGCTGCTCTGCCTTGTCGAAAGTGGGGCAAATGAGAAGAAACTGCACTGATCCTACACAGGAAGCTAGTTAGCCATGGACAGCTGAGGAATCTTGACAGTGATATGTTTCTCAAAACATTTAATGATAAAATTTCTTTTTTTCTTCTTGATGGTTTTCTTTTGTGCTTTCTTGTTTTAAAGAAAAAGGAAAAAGAGACTGGAAAAGAAATAAATTTGGGAGTATGCCAAATAACTTTCCCCACTATAATTAAGAAGCATAGTTCATGTAAAGAAAAAAGAAACACAGAGGGAAATTGTTTTTCAGTATTCCTTACTATTGTTCTGCTTGTGGAGCTAGAGAGAGATTTGTGTGAGTGAGGTCGCAAGATTTAAGAACACACATGTGTATGTAATCAACAACAGTAAGAAGCATGGGGAAATGTAAAGCAGAAGGGCCAGAGGGAGGGCCTCCTGCATCTTTGGTATTTATACAGGTTGTTATCTCACATTTACATTCTCATAGAGTGCAATTAAAGTACATGTGCAGAGTCACGGTTGCATAACTTTATCTCACTATGGACCTGAGCAACAAAAATGGGGTCCTACTCTCCCATGTCCTTACATGCCCCTGGTCTTCAAAAAATTCAAAGTGGTTCCAAGCCAACAATAGTGATTTTTGTTTAAAGTAAATTTGGCAGAATATTCATCTAGCAGATAAAATACCTTAATTCCTCTTTTTTTCCATCATGCCTCAATTTCAAGAGTTGAAAAAAGTGTATATTCTATTTTTACAAGTAGTAGTTGCTCATAATGTAGGGGCTCTTTTGAATGTTGTACAGTAAGGAGTCATTATTACTAACACCCTTGTATGGAACAAATGTAAATGCTAAAATGTTTTTCCCTGAACATTAAGTCTTATGGAATACACAAGTCAACTCTGCAATTTTTTTTGTTTTTCTTTTCCATTTTCTTCATGTTGAGTTCGCTTCCTTCTTTTTAATCCAGGAACCTGATGATTGGTCTGCTCCATCAGAGGCAGACAAGGTCTTGCACTATCACTGCTGGTATGCAAACTAGTGGTTAGAATGCATGACCCTGCCCCTCAGTCATGACAAAGGTTGCAAAGAGAACCATCACAGGCAATTCTTTTGGTACAAATGCCCAAGTCCTGAGTATTTTCTTCTCACATAACCTAAACTACTTAGTGCCAGTATAAACCTGGGGTATATAGAACATGGGGGTCCTGGAATCACCACGCCTCCCTCAAAATTTCCCAGTCTTTTGACTATCAGATATAGAAAAAACAAAGATGAATCAGACAACCGTGCCAAGAAACTTTAACTTTTACTTACAGAATAAAGGGAGGGGGAAATATAAATCCTCTCTGAGCAATGAGGGTCCAGACCTGGGTGATAGGGAAGGTCTGGAGTCCTATATTCGTGGTGTGAGTTCATGACCCTATTTCTAAGGAAGCTCCACTCCATGAGTTTCTCCTCCGCTGAGGAATTTGGTTTAATTTGGGGTCAACATTGTACCCACCAGGGTGGACAACATTATACAAGCCAGGTTTTTTATTGTCTCTTAATTTTATACTTAGAACTTGGAAAAAGTTACTCATCTTCCAGATTCTCAAGGACCTATCTCTTTTTGTTTAAAATTGAAAATGGCTTCCATCTATCCCTAGAGAGGGACAATTCAGTGTTTCCTCATAGGAGTGGAGTCTCCACAGACGCCCTATCTAAGAAAGGTTCAGTGACAACAACTTTGACCACTGTTTTGGGAAAACAAATGAAGCAGTGAGATCTTAGGATAGCCTTAGATGCTTGTATGGGGGCCCCAGGAAAGTACGCTGCATGGAAGCTAAAGACTGGTATGCTTCAGCCACCAAGTGAGGGTGTGACATCAACATGGCCTTCCACTCAGGAGTCTCCAGGATGTCAGAAACATGATAATTGATGAAATCCACTGTCCAAATTTTCAATTGTTTTGCACTGTGGAGATCAGCCAAGATGAGCACTTCCACGGCGTTCTTCAAAGGGTGGTTGCTGCAGAGGTGTTTTTCACACATGAGCTTCAGGCTCTCCAGGCCATACCTATCTGCAGCTGCCAGCAGATCAGGTGCCATTCCGCCGAGTTTTGGTGCCTTTCCAGTGTAGATGAAGAACATCATTTCCTCGAAAACTTCAGGCTCCATGTCACTGATTTCAACTCGACTGTTTTTGCTCTCCTGCATTTCATGTTGAAACATTGTCCTGAAAACTGGAGAGCGAGCCGCTAAGATGGAATTGTGAGCCTGGAATTCCTGGCGTGAGACACACAAGCAACAGTCTGCCAACAGGGAATTCTTCCACAGCCCTGCTAGCTCGTCTGCCACCCAGGACTCAGGAGCCTCGCTATTCCTGTTATTATGGTGAGAAGTGTTGGTAGAGTCTTGTACCACTGTCACCTCACACAAGAGTGTCAGCTTGTCATCTGGCAGAAGCCTATTATTTGCATCTAAAAGAAAATCTCTCAAGATGAATTTTCTGAATCCCCAGTCTGTGCCTGGCTCAAAATGATGAATTTTTTGACTCAATAGACATTTGTTTTTCTGGCCTTTATCATTCACAACGTAAAATATGAATTTTGCCCAAGTTTCAGTCACTGGGCAGCTGATGAGTGCCAGGTACAGGGACAGATAAGTTTTGCTTTCTTCATTGACACCTTTTGGATAAACTCTTAAGCACCATTTCAGTTTATCATCTGGTTAAGATGAAAAGGTTGAGCTTTCAATGGCATTACCTATTTCCTTTAGGCAAAAGCTAAAATTACTGATGGTCCATCGGTAGGAGATTTCCATCACTTTGATCTCCCAGGTGTATACCTGTATAGGTTCTCAGCTACTGGCCCACCTGACATTTCTTGAACACATGATATCAGCAGAATGAAAGTGAAATAAGGTTTCCCAATTCACAGGAAAAAGATTTCTTTTTTCACCAAATTTTAAAAATATCATTCCTGTCAGCAGATCCAAGACAAGTAGAGAGGTATGGCAGTCATGAAGTAGGGAACCTAATTTGTAGATTAAAAAAAATAATTGATAAGTTTCACATTTACCAAGATTTGCTAGTGTATCAATCACTGCTCATTTGTTCATTGGTTCCTGTAGGAAATAGCTCACCAAAGAAGTCTCCTTTTTTGCTTTTTGTCATGATATATCCCTGTAATTGAACCACTCGGGAGGCTGAGCTAGAAGAATTGCTAAGCATTTGAGAAAAGCTGGAACTCCATAGCAAGATTCAGACCCACAAGTGGCAAAATATTTTAGTAAAAATCTACATTTTAATGATATATATGAAACACTGCATTTTGTTTTGTTTGTTGCTACTGGATATTGAACCTAGAGGCTTCCCACTAGTTTACGTCTATTAGCCATTTATTTATTTAGTTTAATTTATTTGCTAGACTTCCAAAGATGAGATGGATCCTTGTGAATCTCATACTTAATTCCCCAAGAATTCTGGGATTAGAAGAGGACACCAGCACACCTGCTTGGATACCTGTTTTTCTAACAACACCTTCTCATTTCTGTGAACATTCCAAAGCATTCTAATACTGTGACACAGATAACTGGAGCTTGCTTCAAAGAAATGGCTCCCCTCTGAAAATTTATGGAGGTTATTGTGATAATGGCCCTAATTCAACAGCTTTTTTGATCTCCATTTTCAGTCTATGGAACTATGTTCTTCTTCACATAGAGTTTGAAGTATGATGGAGTAAAACCCTTGCTGAGGATGAGACAGAAAATGTGACTACTCTCTGTCCCTTCTCTTGCAATAGGAAGTTTTAAATTGGCCAGCAGATATGTATCCTTCCCACTTGTGCTCCTTTGCTCCCCTTTGCATTCCAATAGACTCACACAATTCTTTTCATTATTCTGGGTTATCAAATCACCATCCTCCTCTTCTACCTGAATACAGCCAGACCAAGGTGGGTAACTTCCCCACTCAAGCCACTTCAGTTGACATTGTTGCATTTGACAACAGATAGGGCACCTGGAAGCAACTAAAGTAACTGAGGAAGGGAACTGGGTTCCTTACTCTCTTCAACCAGATGCACATCAAGACTTCTATGAGTCCCTCATTTGAGCCCTCTCCCTGGCTGAAACAGGTCTGTCATCACAAGGCAAGACCAGCATCTAAAGAAAAGTTGTACCTAAAGGAAATGTAGCTTGACCCTGCCAAGGAAGAAATGTTCAGGGTAAGTGGCAGAAAACTGTTCTTAATGACATCACAGAAATCTAGAGGTTCACGCACTGTCTTAATGCCCCTGGAGATATCTAATAGGCATACTTATTGTTTTCTAATAGAAATGTCATGAAAATAAAATAAAGTAAAATAGTGCTGCTTCTGCAAGGGGTCATTGATTATTTGTATCTGCTAATCCAATTTAAATCTGGGTTTCTATTTCTTAAAGCCCAATGTACACTACTTGAAATATCCCTAGCTGTGTCAGGTAGTGCTCATTGAAAAAAACAGACATAGTGCTAGTAAACAAATCTACAAGATTTAGAAGATTGACTTACAGTTACTTACAGTTGCTGTGCACAGTCACATACAGGAGAGTCCAATGGCTGTTGGCACGATGGAGACTCAACGAACCTCAGTTGCAATCTTAGATCTGTGTTGAGTATGGTATGAGTTTTTCTCAAACAGATGTCACCCTTCCTTCTTGGCTTCCCCTTATACCACTTAGGGGAGCATCCACCCTATGGTGGTTCTTCTCTCCCTATTCAAATCCACTTGAGCGCCTCATGTTTTACTCAAATTAACAGATTCAGTTAATCCTTACATCACTTGTCTTTTGTCTCCTTAAAGAAAAGGACTTTTTCTGCTTCTGAATTTCTTTTTTCTTTTTCATTTATTTATTTATTTAAAAATTTTTGAAATGGGGTCTTTCTGTATAGTCCAAGCTTGTCTTACACTTACCATGATCCTACTGCCTGAGACTATGTTATTCTGGGATTGTAGACAAGGCCACTATGCCTGACTCCTCTATTTGTGAATTTCTAAAAGAGGCAGGGAAGGTTTTTGAAATCTTACTATTCAGGAATCAAAAATAGCCAGGGATTTTGGTTCACTCCTCTAAGACCAGCATTCCAGAGCCTGAGTTAGGAGCTGCTTGTTGTATGACTCCTGTGCCTGTTAATCCAAATCATCAACCTAATGAGATTGAGTCTCCTGAAGTGAGGACACTACTCCTTATGGATTCATTCATAGATTCTCATAGTTGAGTGTGCTGTTAAGAGTTGGGGTTCCCTGGAGCTGGGTTGCTGTGGTTGTGCCTGGGGGGGTATCTCTTACTGCTGTTCTTCTGTGCTCCATTTCTTTGTTGCCATGAAAAAAACAAATTTGCTCTAACATTTACTTCTTCCATGATGTTTCTACCTTGTATCCACCCAAACTCTGAGGATACAAAGCAAATTCCACCTCTCTTCTTTTAGCTTATGTGTGTCAAATGTTTTTATCTCAACAGTAGAAATGCTGTCCAGTGGCCCAGCAGTTTCCACAGCTTCCTGAACTCATTGCAGATTGCCATGGTTTGGTATTTTTTGAACTCTTTTTTTTTTTGTAGCAGTGATCCAATTCACGACTGTGTGCTTGCAAAGCAGGAGCTTATGCCACTGAACTAACTCATCAGCTGATTTGAACTCTTAGGGTTCATTTTCTGGGAACTGAGTTAATAGTGTAGCAGTGATACAGTAATGAAACCTTAAGAGTTAGAACCTACTAGAAGTTAATTAGGATATTGGAGCACCACCATCAGGGATAAAGAATGTCTGGCTCACTGCGGGGAGTTGCAGCTGAAAAGGGATCACATGTTGGGCCAGAGCAAGGCTAGTCTGAAGAAGAGTAGCTTCCTGAGCCAAGTCACAGAGATAGTTGCACTAATCTCAAGATCACTGGGAGTCTGAGACCAGTCATATGGATAAGCTCTTAGATGGAGACGTTTTGCATGATACTGAATCTCCCAGGTGTATAAAGAAATATGCTGCAGCCCATGGAGCTCTCTTGTGACTTCCTCTTGTTCCTTCTCTCTCTCCTCATGCTTTGTTGTACTTTCCATCAGTAAAGAGGCTTCACATGGCCTCAGGTTTCGGTACTCTGACTCTTATCCTTTTTCCCCATCATCACACCATCTGCACTCTAGGAAAATTAAAAGTTGCAACTCACAAGAGTGGATCACATTTCATGAGGATGGATTAGTCTCCACAATAATGAGTCATCATATTTGAGGCTAACCCAGGCCATGAATAATTCAGTAGCAATAACTATTTTTATAGCACCCATCATGAGAGCTCTACTAGAGACAAATAGATGCCTGAACCATTTTCTTAAAGCTCAAGAGCAATGAGCTAAGAAAACCAATTTATAAACTACACTGCTTCAGAAAATTTTGTTATATCAGCACAAAACACAGAAAAATACCAGCACTCTTTGAGGAAATGACTGATTCCAGATATAGGGCAGAGAACAGAAAAATGACCCTGAGATGTGTTATGTTTGAAAACAGCAGGAAAAATGAATTGGTGAGGAAATTTTCTTGTCCTATAAGAGAAGACCACAGACATTGTGTGGATCCATTTCATTTGCATACTTCCAAATAGAGCTTAATCTCACAATCACACTCTGTGTGCAGAAAGGTTAGGTAATATGATCAGTCTGGGCAGCATGTGCTCAGCTAAAAGCGGGAAACCAAAAGCAGTATATATATTGGTACTGATAAGCAGTTTTAACACCTAGTAGTATTCTATTTACTAATCAAGTATACATTACTGGGTGCACACCTACTCCAAACACTTAAAGAAAAAGATGAATTATATCCACTTTTCAATGTAAGAAATAAGAAGTGGATAAATTTCCATATGTGGGGTACATAAAAATTAAGCTTTGAACTAAAAAAAGCAATGATTAAAGATAATAGTCAATTATAGAAAGTTGTGAATAAGTTAGCAGTTTCCTATGTCTTGAAGTGAAGGAACTAATGTGGCCCAGTAGAACAGGGGTGGTGGCTGAGAAAGATGGACTCATGAAGACCCCAATGACTAATCATTTTTGCATTCTGTTGGAAAACAGTGCTTTACCTTGAGGATACATAACACTTCTTTCTTTTTTACTTTCTTCTTCCTTACTTCCTTCCTTTGTTCCTTCTTTCTTCCCTTACATCCTTCCTTTCTTTCAGTCTTTTGGTTTTTTGATTCAGGTTTATATGTAGTTCCAGTTGTCTTTGAAATTACAGTGATTTTCCTGCCTCAGCCTCCAGAGTGCTGGGATTATAGATGTTTGCTATCCCACCCTGCAACTCAGCATTCTTACTAGTACCAACATTTGGGGCCATGGAATGAACTGGGTGGGGAAGAGATGGAAGAGCTCTGAGCAAGCAGCACATAGTGGTTTTTTACTCTAGACTTTAGGTTTAGAAATAGTCTACCAATACTCACTGTTTGTACCTATCCCAAATCTATGCCTCCTGCTCCTGACAATGTATCTGTTTATACAGCAGAGCCACGTCTTCATACACAGCTCATCTCTTTCTCATGGAGCCTTGAAAGTGCTCACTTCCCATTACCTTCCCGCAAATGGCATTCACCCATATGTGGTCCTGAAGGACTCCCTAAAGGTTGACGCATTGGACTTTCTGTCCTTCAAGTCTCACTTCCAATCCACAGGAAACAAATAAGCAGTGTGTGAATGTCTACTCAACACAGCAGCTTGCTAGTGATTCTACACCCACGCCCAGCTTCTCATCTTTTGTCAGATGGAAGGTGGATGATAGACCAGAGAACTCCCCATGTGGACCATCATATGAGTCAAGTTCCCCAATGGACATGGGGAATGATAATGTGAAAAAAATAGGCTCAAAAAGTTCCTCACAGGGCAGACAAAGGACACATAGCACAGTAAATTCTCTGTCAGAGATGTCACCACCACATCTTCTTCATTTTCTGAATCATTCTCCACTCTTTGTATATCAGGCCTTATAATTTCAAGTCTAGTATACCTTATTTATTTGAACAAAATCTACACTTTAATATTTTTTAAGGATACACAAAAAAGAGCAAAGGGAGTAACAGAAATAGATCTTGATTCCCACAGTGTTTCCTGATCATGCAACGATATATTTTTGACTTCCCAAACTACCTCTAAGTCTTAATTTTTTGTTCAGGCTACTAAAATGGGACTGTCTTACTGAAATGGAATTCAAATTGAACCTAAAACATTCTAAGACATTTGTAAAATGAAGTGTTTGGTTTCAGTCTGATTATTCCTCCAAAATTTCATGCAGTAGGGGAACCAGGATTCTAGATTTTGTGAATGACTTATGGTCCAAAACTGGGATTATGGGTGTGAGTGCTACACCCAAGTGGGTGTGGTCTATAAACAACAGAACGAATTTTCTGTCTGTGTTCCACTCATTTTGTTCTTGTTGGCTTGGCTGTTTTCTGCTGCCATGAAATGTTGTTGCCCTTTGCCATGCACTACTCTACCTTGGAGTCAGTTGATTACAGAGTGAAATGTCCACAAACTGTGATGTAAATAAACATTCATTTCCTTAAGTTTAGATATTGCACATTTTACTCTAATCAATGAGAGAAAATAACAAAGATTACATTTGTTATCAGAGGATTTGAGATGTTGCTGTGACTATACCTGACCATGCAGTTCAAAAGCCTTTAGAAATAGTACAGCTGGAGCCATTAGACTATTCATTGTGAGAGATGCCCCTCAGAGCTCAGAAGAACACAATGCTGATAGAAGATAGAAATTCTGAAAGAAAAAAGGCTCTGGAATTTACTTCTGGGAAAAAAGGAAGTAGAAAAGAAAAAAGTAGAAAAGCATCACAAAAATTTTAAAGTACAACAGTCATGGATAACAATAGCATATACAGTGTGCGTTGTCATCCCCACATCATTCACACAGAGAACAAGACACCTACATTCCACTGTTTGAACAATACCAGTACAAAACTTTCATCTTAGTGAACTCAGAGAAATCAGTAGTATAACTGATATATATATATATATATATGCTTTTACTTTCAGCTTGCCATACTCAGAAACAACATGATGTTTACACACAAATGCCTTATATATTTCACTAATAAGTATGTTCTCAAGGTACAGCCATTTACCTATAATAGTATACAGTTTGTCATTTTTATGGTTGAGTAGTATTCCATTGCATAAAAATACCACTTCTTTTTTTATACATCACTTAGTCAATAGACATTTAGGTTGGATCCAAGATCTGGCTATTACAAATTGTGCTGCTACAAACATGGGTGCATATATGTCACTGTGGTATGATATTTTTAATTCTTTTGGGAAGATACCCAGAAGGGGAGTCACTGGGTTGAATGGGCTCTCTAATTCTAGTTTTTTGAAAAATCTCCACACAGATTTCAACAGTGGTTGCACAAGTCTGCATTCCCACAAACAGTGAAAAAGAGTTCCTTTTTCCCCACAGACCCTCCAGCATTTTTTATTGGTTGATTTATTGATTCTTTCTGTCATGGGGTGAAATCTCAATGTTGTTTTAATTTGCATCTCTTGAATGACCAGTGAGGTTCAAAATTTCTTCATATATTTAGGGTTGTCTCCTCACTCTATTCATCGCTTCTCTTGCTGTTCAAAAGCTTTTCAGTACAATGAAATCCCATTTGTTTATTCTTTGTGACAGTACCTGTGCACTCTGGGTTTTGCTTATAAAGCCTTTGCGCACACCAATGTCTTCAAGAATTTTCCTTTATCTTGAAGCAGATTTATTGTTTCTGTTTTAATATTAAGATCTTTGATCCATTCTTAGCTTAGTAAATGGTGAAAGACATGGGTTCAGTTTTAATCTTTGGCATGTTTACAGCCATTTCTTGCAGCGACCTTTATTAGAGGCTACCTTTCTTCCAGTGAAAGTGTTTCGCATCTTTGTCAGAGATAATGTGGCTTAGCATGTCTGGAGTTGTTTTTTCCATCTTCTAATCTATTCCTCTGATCTTTGGATCTCTTTTTCTTTTTAATTTCAAATTAAGGATTGTGATACTCCCTGTCTTCTCTTTATTTCCCTGGTTTGCCTTTGCTATTCTCAGTCTCTTTAGATTCCAGATAAGTTTTAGGATTATTTCCTCTAATTGTGTGAGACATGCTATTGTAATTTTGATTGGGATTACACTGAATCTGTATAAGAGTTTTGGAAGTACGGTCATTTTCAATATATTAGTTCTTCCTATGCAAGACCATTTGATATCTCTCCATTTTATAATATCCTATTTAGTCTCTTTATTAAGAGGACTACAGTATTCAATGTGGAGGTCTTTGGCATCCATTTTTATATTGATTCCTCAGTATTTCTTCTTTTTGATGTTATTGTAAATGGTATTGAGTCACTGATTTCTCTCTCAGTGAGTTGCTTATTCATGTACGAAAAGGCTATTGATTTTTGAGTGTTGACTTTGTAACCCATTATGGTATTTATTTTGCTTATATCTAGATGCCTTTTGGTTGAGCTTTTGGGGTCTCCTAAGTAGAGTATCATATCATCTGTAAATAGTAATAGTTTAACTTTTTCCTTTCCAATTTTTATTCCTTTTATATCTCTCTCTTGTCTGCTTGCCCTGGCTAGTGCTTCCAGAAATATATTGAATAGGAGTGGTGATAGTGTACATCCTTGCCTTGTTCCTGAGTTTAAAGTGAAAGCCTTCAGTTTTTGTCCATTTAGTATAATATTGGCTGATGGTTTGTCATAGATGGCCTTTATAAGGTTGAGGTAGACACCATGTATTCCATGTTTCTGAAGGGTGTTATCATGAGTGGATGATAGACTTGTCAAAATCTTTTCCTGCATCTATTGAGGTGATCATGTGATTTTTGTCCTTGGCTCTGTTAACATGCTGTATTACATTTATGGATTTATGTATGTTGAACTATCCCTGCATCCCTGGGATGAATCCCACTTAATCATGGTGCACAATCTCTTTGATGGTTTACTGCAGTGTGTTTGCCAGCATTTTATTGAGAATTTTAGCATCAATGTTCATAAGAGAGATTATCATATAATATTCTTTCTTAGTTGAGTCATTTTGTGGTTTTGAAATCATAATAATGATTGCTTCCTGGCATGAATTTGAGAGTATTGATTCCTTTTCAATTTAAAAAAAGAGTTTGAGAAGTACTGGTCTTAAGTCTTAAATAAATTTCTTGTTGTGTTCTACAATTAGACCATCAGGGTCTGTGCTTTTCTTTGTGATATTTTGTAAACTACATCTTTGAATTTATTTATTGATATTGATTTTTGTATCTTCTTGATTCAGCTTTGGTAATTCATATGTGAATTGGAATATGTCCGTTTCTTGTGTGTTTTCCGTCTTAGTAGAATCTAAGCTTTCAATGTATGTATAAATGGTATTCTGGATTTCTGAAAACTCTGTTGTGATCCACACTTTTCATTCATAATAGTGTGGATATGAGTCTTTCCATTTTTCCTGAAAAGGTTGGCTAAAGTTTTGTCAATTTTATTTAATCTTTCAAAGAACCAACTCTTTGATGCATTGATTCTTGTATTGCATTTTTAGTCTCCAATGTGTTAATTTTTACTCTTTATAATTTTTTGCGTTGTATGATATTTTGGTTTAGCCTGGTTCTCTTTCTCTAGAAGTTTGAGGTTCCACATCATGTTGTTTATATGTGCTTGCTCTGTTTTCCTGATGTGGGCATTTACTGTTATAAATTTCCTTATTACGACTGCTTCCACTGTGTCTCCCAAATTCATTATGTTGTACTGTCATTATCCTTCAACTGTAAAACTGTCTAATTTATTCTTCAATTCCATCTGTGAACCAAATTTTATAACTTGATCCAGGCATCATAGTCCATACCTTAAGTACAGAACCAGTGAGGCTGTATACAAGGATTACCCTGAGTTTGATGCCAGCCTCTGCTATATGGAGGAATCTAGGGAAGCCTGAACTGTACAGCTAGACCTGTCTAAAGAGAAAAGACAAAGAAATAAAAAAGAAGAGAGAGAATGAGAAGGAAAGGCAAGGGAAGGAAGGATAATGTAAACACATAAATCTGAAAGGAATTGCTATATATATATATATATATATATATATATATATATATATATCCTACCAAGGTTCAAACATGTAGAAACAAGATATCCAGAAAGGAAGAAGAAGACTGAATGAATAATAAAATCTCTAGTCAAGTAGATTTCCGGACTCAAGGCATTTTCAGACTAATACTACCCAATATTTAGAGAATTACAATCTTTCTCAAGCTCTTCCAAAATACTGAAAAGATTGAAATGCTTTCAAACTGTTTTGGTGGGTTCAATTTAAATTTGATATGCATTCAGACAATGTCATTACAAAATAAATGTACAGGGAAATATTTCTGAGGAGAATACATAGAACAATATTCAACAAAATTCAAGCAAATTGTAACAATAACACAACCACAAGTTAAATGAGCTAGCAAATTATGAAAACACAGAATAATTTATATATGCTTGTGAAAAAGGAAGTGTGCACAACTCCAAAAATGAGATTCCTAAAATATCAATACTTTATTGATGGAGAAAACATTAGATGTTGTCAGGAATTCTGTTTGACTTAGACAGAGTTGAATATGTAGAATAAAGAATATCCCAGAGAAACTATTCTATGTTCTTCTGCCCTACTTGGTATATTACATACATGTATCATGCTCCTACAAAAAATGTGAATCTTATGGGCTTTAATTAATAATAATATAACAATGTTGCTTCATCAGTTATAAAATGTTTATGTTAATGCCAAATATTAGTATTAAAGGGAAAGGAAACTGTGTAGAAACAGTGAGTTAATAAATGCTTAGAGAATTTTGCTCAATGTTCTATACATTTAAAACATCTTTAAAAGTAATTTACTGATTATTAAGTGAAACAATGTAAGATAAAATGGCTGAAAGAGGAAATACAGTGCAATATCAATATAAGTTGTTTTTATTTTTTTCTTCCCAGTGCGGCCATGACATGCAATAAAATTCAAAGAATGCAAGAGTAAATTTGGCCAGAAAAATATTAGAGTACATCCTTTTTAGGTAAAAAGACATAAACAACTAAAACAACAATACTGAAAAAAAACTTTTTGATTAATGCAGCCCAGAGACTAAAAAAACAGCCTTGGGAAAAGGTACTTAGAAATTTGTAAGCAGGTTTCCTCCATATTTGGCAGTGTAACTGTGTCTTCTGCTTTCCTCAAAAACACTGGAAAAATTCTGCTACCTATGATCTTTTCAAAATTTGGTTTTGTGTTTGGTACCTCTGTTTCACTGGTCTATAATTGGGCACAGAGATTTCTACTTTAATCTATGTTGAGTATCAGGAACCAGAATTATCCTTCTACCTTAAATTCCTTAGGAAAGAAAAAAATAATATGAAAGAGTAATATTTGAAAACTACAAAACAGCACCTGGGACAAAGAAGGAAACAAAATAGGCTCTACTCAGGTGAAATTTATTGGAATTTCCATGTCATATTGTAAAAAGAAGAAACCAAAAAGAGTATTTGTTTGTTGTTCCATAGGCAAAGTTAACACTGGGTCAGCCACAGCAACTAGAATTCATGGGGAACAGGAGACCACTGCACAGAACAGTGTTGTGGTGGAGAACGGATTCCAAACATGCTGAGAAGGTCACCACAATTACAAAGAGATTTTCAGTGTCCACACTAAATCTGTAGAGTCCTTTTTCTCCCACCTAGCTGACCAGACAGTTATTGAATCAGAAGCATCCACAGAACTTGGAAACTTAAACCACGCGCGGAAAGAGAGAGGTTTTACCAACTTCCTCCAACCTAATCTTATTTTATAGCTCTAAATTGTGTTCTATGTTATTAGCCTTTGAAATTATGTCCAATATTAAGACATAAAGCCATTGTCCATTCTCTTGACAAGTAGCCAGATACTTATCACAAAAGTTTTGTTGCTCCTTGTATGAAATGACAAAATCACAGGACAGTCAATGAACTAGTTTTGATTTTATGTATAATTGCTGGTAACAAAATCTAGAAACTCTTAAGTGGTTTACAGTGCCCCCTGAAAGCTCTGACTACATTGCCATAGAAAGTCACAATCACAATTCAAAACTTCTATTACCAGCACTAGTATGCCCCTTTTGAAAATTCAGTCTAGTTCTTGTAACCTGCACCCTAATAAGGAATTTCAGTAGGAGCTTGGCAGAGAACCAACTTCATGGCTTCTAACTCCAGGGAATCTGTGTCATTGCTTTAATAATTTTTACTTTAAATTACAGAAAATAATGTACTCAGCAAAAGTTATTTACACAATCATGTTTCCATGAAAGGAAATTTATATCATTCAACTGATGATACATATATAGATTTTTCAGTTGTGTGTGAGGGGTAATGAATTCTGAAATATTTAAAATAATATCTAATTTCATGAGGCAGTTGTGTGTACTAATTGTGTTTACAACTTAGTTTTCATTTGAGTAATTCAAGTAAAAGAAAAAAATAAAATTGCCAATATACTGGTTGTTTGAATGAAGAAATACATGTCAAGATCTCATAATGCATGTAGTAAGTGATAGTGATCTCACCTCATCAAATCATAACTTCTCTCATATTCCTTCTTTGATTTGATAGTAACATCATTATCTAGCATTTCCTTCCACATTAACTCATCAGGTAATGTGAATAGTATCAATACCACTCAAACTTGACATTTTCCTTTTTACGTATCACTGATATAGTATGTAAATTTCTCACAAAGAGCATATGATAAAAACTCTTGTAATACATTCTCCCAGTACATAAATCTACCTTATAAAATGTGTCTAAAATAATTTAGACATAAAATAAATTTAGTAAATTTAGTATAAAAATAAATTTAGAGGTGCACATAAATGGTGGTCTGCTAAAAGCACAAGCAGTGATGGGCTGGACGCTATTTTGCATTTCCCAAATCTTCCTCCTTTATTAGCCTTCATTTCCTAACAGGGTAACATTGGATAGTATAATTTAACTTTCCCCTCAAAAAATTAACCAGTTAATTGAATTTAGCACTGCAGCTTCTGTGTGGAAATACTCAGTTATTCATGATTACTCCTGAAAACCCCACCTGCATCATCCCTATTACTTTGTACTCTAATACCAATGCAGCTGTCATTCTCTAGTCACAGTAAGTTCATAGTATTACTTTCTAAAATGGTAAATATTTTCCTCTTTAGTTACCTTACATCTATTCATCCTTTAAGGCTGCATAAAAACTAAATCATTCATGTTGAACAAATTACTCCTTTTTGTAAAGAATGTACCTGTGTGATGCCATATGAGTCAGGCAGACTCTCACAACTGCGCATCAAATATGTGTTTGCTGATTTCCTGAGTGGGCATCATAAGTCACCTTCTGGTGTGAAACTCCCAATATACCTCCAGCTTATGTGGTTAAACTTGTAGTCTCTTCAGCACCACCTGCACCTTATTGGGCACCTTGCCATTGCCCCCACAGGTAACCCTGCCTGGATAGTATGGGAGATTTCACCTCCCAAGGTGAAGGACCCTCCTAACCAGATAGCAATTCTGATACACAGGGAGATTCACTCCCAGTTGTAGTGAGAAAGCCCATGGGAGGGATTTTTTCTCTGATTGTGGAGGTATTATCCTAAGTTCCAGTCACTGATTCGCCTCTCCAAGAGACAGTGGAACCTGAGGAGGGAGATACAGTCCAGTCCAACTGTTTATATGTTCATTTTAGGACTAGTAACCTATATAATTGTATATCCAAATTTCCCTCTTTTTCAGAGTAACCTCAAGCTTTGATCAGCCTCTTAGAGTCAGTGTTCAAGACACATCACTCCAATTGGGATGATTGTCACCAGTTGCAATTCACTCTGTTTTCCTCAGAGGGAGGAGAGAGAATTTGGTATGCTGATGATGATCATGTAAGAACAGAAGCCAGGGGAAGTGAACAAGCACAGAGAAATAAATCATGTAATGCCCTGGACCTCACCTAAGTGGAACCAAATAACACACTGGGGGCCCCAGAGTCTAG
>PVJX010021773.1:0-31481 GCA_004027295.1 Dolichotis patagonum | reverse complement strand
ACACAGGCTATGATATTTGTTATAGCATGATGGGATAAAGCACTATATTTTCAGCTGTTGGAGATGGAAAAAATGGAATAAAAGAAATAAAACTAAAGATTAAAAGTGGGTATCACCAAAACATAAAGGCAGGAATCAAGAGGCAAAATCAACAGAATTTTTTACTACTTTTAAAATCAGATTAGAAACATGAAGGTTCATAAATAAAGAACATGGACATAGGAAAGGAAAGAATCATGTTAATAAATTGAAAATTTAGATATAGTAGATATAAGTTGTCTAAAATTCTACCACTCCTACACCAGTTCATTTAGAACATTTAAAATGGAGATGCATATTTAGAATCTTGTCATGCATAAGGCAAACATTTGACAGAAGCTAAAAATGATATTAAAAGGAAGTAAAGGTAGACTAATGTGTTGTCCATGAACAAGAAGAAATTTTCTTTATACAATATTAATAAGGGGAATCCATCATTATTTAAAAAGGATAAAAAATTATACATGAGATTGACTGAAAAATGCACATTTGGTTTACTTTACAGTTAATGTAACTAACAACAGATATATAATGCACAAATATACTTAAAACATTTTTTTAGGTGCTAAAGCTTCTTAGGTTTTCTTCCTGAGAAAATTTAAGATTCCAAAAGTAATATATTTTTCACTTATACTACAATATTTACTATCATAACCACAATTAAAGCCTCTGTTTCTCTTAGTTAAGCAATTTGAAGAAGATTCTAAATGTGAGATCATATATTCGGCTTCTTTCTGGTCTGTCTTATCTAATTTGCATAAACACAAAAAATGAACTATATGAGATGATTAGTAGATGAATTAACTTAGTTGTAGTAACTATTTCATACTATTTATTTACTGTAAATCAAAGTCTCATGGTGTCCAGGGCATATACAATCCTTATCTAGCAACTATAGTTCCATAGTTATAAATACAATTATGCATATAACACTAGAAGAAAAACCAAATAAAATGATTCTAATTAAAGCAAGAACAGATGACACTGTCTTTAATTTCACCAAAGACATTTATGTACTGAAATAAACATTTTATCTTTGTCTCCTGCCTAAATGAAATCAGCAAAACTGGGAAAATTATAAAAAATAAAATTTATTTTCTGAACTTCTGATGACTGGACATATGGGTTCAGTCATCAGCACAACATTTTAATTCATAAATTTTTAATAATTTTCAGTCTCAATTTCATTGGTTCTGCTTTGATATTTGTAAGGCTTTGTAACAGACTTTGGTTTTGATTCTTCTTGTTTTCATGGGTCTGGTTATTTATTAGTGATCTCTCTGTTATTGTGATGTACATACTCACATCTATGAACCTGCCTCTTTGGATAGTTTTCTTTGTGTCCCATTAGTTCTGGTACGTTGTACTGGCATTATTGTCTAATTATAGATATTGTCTTACTTCTTCTTTGATTTTTTCTGCTGCTCATTATTAATTTAAGAGAACAAAATGGACAAAAGTTGAAACAAATCTAATAGCTAGGTTTGTTTTTTGTTATGGTTTGTGTCTGGATGCCCTCCCAAAGCCTCATGCAGTCATGGTGGGGGACAGGCCTTTAAAAGATGACTGCATCTAGAACATTGTCTAGTGCTGGGGTTGGTGGTCTGAGTGCTGCACTCACCCTTAGACAGGTAGCTTGCATACTATGTGAGGAAGGGAAAGCAGCTTGCTCCTCCTCCCTTTTGACCTTATGTTCTTGTGACTTTTGGTATGTGCTGAAGTCGCCATGAATGGTGGCCCCTCAGCCATGCCATCCTGTCTTGGAGTCAGTGGAGTATGCAGTGAAACCTACACACAAACTGTAAGCTAAATAAACCTTCCTTCCTTCATTTTGGGTGTCAGATATTTTGTCTCAGCAATGAAAGAAAAGTAATCAAGACAATGTTGAACTTGTTGTGAAATTTGGTTCAGTTATAACCAATTTGTTCCATGATTGTCCTACCTAATTCATGATGAGGAGATGATGCATGCACACTAAAGAACAAGATCATTAAGAATTCCATAATGAACTTGCTTCTATCAGTACCATAATTATACATGTTGTAGAGGCTAATGATGTTACACATTACCTATCAAATGTGTGTTATTGGAGTAGTGACAAATAGCAATTTCACATTGGAAAAAAATACTATTTTGCTACATCATGTTCGTAAGGCAAAGAGAATATTAGTTATCTTTGTAACTTCTATCCTTTCAGAAATTAAATTGTTTTAGAGTCCCACATTTGACATTGGGTACATGGGCAGGATATCATCTAAGTGAACACCTCAGTTACTTCAATGTACCCACTATCATTTTATGATGGAGTATTGTTTTCAAATTTTATTCATTGTTTGTTTATTTTTCTAAAGTTTAGTTTGTTAAATGACAAGGTAAAGGCATCTGGGCACTGCTGGAGTCCTGGAACTCAGTAGGTGGCAAGGGCCTATTCTGATTTCCACACTTCTCCTTCTGACAACAGATGCATAATATTTTCCATCTGCAATGTTCACAGCTTGATTCTAGATCCCAATTTCCACCAAAGCAACATTCAGTCTGTTATATGAGTACCCAACCCATCCATCATCTTTTTGTTTCTTTTTTTATTTTAAAGAGAATAAACAAAACAAAACAAAACAAATCAGAACAGAACAATGCAAGTAACACAGGACTTCAAAACAAGAGCACAGGAAATCAACAGTGGCTACCATGACTCTTGTTTCTCCAAAATGGTTGTCTATACCTTCACACACAGTAAAATCAATCAAAACAAAATAGTATAAAAACAATCAAAATAAGAGAATGAAGACATTATGGGACTTCCAAACAAGACAATGAGAAATCAACAATGGCTACCACAATGTCTCTTGTTTTCTTCAAAATAGCTGTCTACGCCTTCACACATAATGAAATCAAAGAATAGAAAACAGACTAAAATCAATCAAAACAAAACAATGAAAGCATTACAGAACTTCCAAACCAGATAATAGGAAGTGAATAACGGTTACTATAATGTTTTGTTTTCTTCAAAACAGTCATCTATACTATCACACATCACAAAGTGAAATGAAACACAACAGAATAAAACAAATCAAAATAAAAGAATAAAAACTTTATATGACTTCAGAACAAGATGATAGGAAAATAACAATCACTACCATAATATCTTCTTTTCTTCAAAATAGCCATTCATACCATCATACATAATAAAATCACATAAAGCATAACAGGATAAAGCCAATTAAACCAAAGAATGAAAACATTATAGGACTTCAAAACAAGATAATAAGAAACTAGAGATGATTACTACAATATATCCCATTATGTTCAAAATAACTGCCCATAGCATCAGACACAGTAAAATCTAACAAAACAAGATAGAACAAAGGCAATCCTAACAAATTTGTAAAGCTACAAGAGTTCAAGACAAGACAGTAAGAAATTTACAGAGGTTACCACCTTCTCTGTCTAGCTGTTTCATCCTCTATCACTTTTATAATATCTATTGTGTTTCTCAGATCCCACTAACTCCTTCTGTTTTTTATGCTAGGGTTCATGTGTATGAGTTCAAACAGTTTTGTCCATGAACATGATCTCCAGTTGTATTCTTGTACTTACAAAAGTCTCAATATTATTCTACTTTATAGCTGGTAGCTTTCCACTGCATGAAAATACCATATCTTTCTTACCCATTCTGCAGTAGTTGGGCAAGTTACTCTTGCTTTTATTTTGGTCTCATGTCACATGGAATAATTGTTTTCTCTCCTTTGATTTTCAATGTATGAATTTCTTTTCCAGTTAAATGTGTTTCTTGTGTATAGTGTATCAATGGATCTTGTTTCTTGATCCACTTTCCCTATGTTTCTTTTTATTGCTGACCTGAGGCCATCTACATTAATGGATACAACCAGCATACATTGGTTTGTCTTAGCCCTGCTATCTTCCTGGTGTTGGTCCTCCACTTTTCCCTTCATTCAATTGCCGGGTTTGTTTGGTGATCCTCGTCTGCAGCTGCTCCTGGAACCATGGTCATTTTCATCTCTCTCTAGAATACCCTTTAGCACTCTCTGTAGGGTTGGTTTGGTAGCCATGAATTCCTTCAGTTGTTCTTTATAATGGAAGTGTCTGATTTTTCCATCAGTTTTGAAAGATAGTTTTGAATGGTAGATAAACCTGGGTTGGAAGTTGTTTTCTTTCAGGTTTTGAAACATTTCACTCCAAACTCTTCTTGACTTGGTAGTTTCTGTCGATAAGTCTGCTGTGATTCTGATTGGTTTTCCTTTATAGATGCTCTGTCTGTTTTCTCTCACAGCTTTTAATATTCTATTCTTGTGCTGAATTTCTAGGATCTTTATTAATATATGTCTGGGTGTGATTTCCTTTGGTTATGGCTAGTTGGAGTCCTATATGCCTCACTTATCTGCATTCCTGATCCATTTCCCATGTTTGGGAAGTTGTTTTCTACTACTTGTGTGAATACCCTTTTAATTTCATTTGTATTAACCCCTACTTCTTCACTTATACCTATCACTCCTAAGTTATGCTTCTTTGCATCAACTTTCAGCTGTTGTTATTTCCTGATTTGGTGTTATTTTAAGATAACTTTCTTTTCATCATCACTAACTGCAATCCTACCTTCAAGATTGAAAGTCTATTTTCACTTTCTTTCAAGTGGTTTTTCCAGGTTTCAATGGAATTTTTAATTTCCTGGATCTCTCTTTGAATCTGTTTCATGCATTGTAATTCCTTTCTACATTTATTCAAGGTTTGAATCATTTTCCTATGCTTCTATTTTTTTTTGTCTGTGTCTTCTTTAGACCTGCTGAATAATTCTGTCAGTATGTTTGTGATTCCTTCTTTTACCTGAGACATTATTTCTGATTTGACTGCTTTTCCAATCTCATGAAGTTGTTTCTTTACTTCAGTTGCTATCCTCTCAGAGATCTCAGGTGTGTTATTTCTGTTTTCTTCCATGACTGTATCTCCCAGACTTATTCTATGTGGGCTAGAGGTCTCAGTTTGCCTTTTGCTCTTTTGTCTTGACATTCTCCTGGGTTCCTCCAAAAAGCTAGTTCTGGAGCTCCAGGTATTTTTTATGTTGGCTGCCGCTAGACAGTGTAGGGGGATGGTGCAGGCACCTGAGTTCCTCTAATTCCAGATTTACAGGCAGATAGCAGGGTATGGAGTGGGCTTCTGAAGACCTATGGAGCTTCACTGCTGATCAGTGGTGCATGGAGATGAGTCTGCTTCTCTCAGCCTATGTGTGTATGCTGGGATTCCCATGATGGTAGCAGACACACAGGGGTACACCTGGGTTCTTCTGAACCCAGAGTCACAGGGAGGTAGCAGGGCATGGGGTGGGCTTCTCCAGATATGTACAGAGTGGGGCTTCAGCAGTCGCCAGGGGTGTGTAGTGGTGAGGAGGCTGCTTCTTTCAACCTGTGTGTCTACACCAAGATTCCCATGATAACGACAGGCATGTGGTGGGTGTTTCTCTGATTCTCCTGGTTAGTGATGGCTGCCTGAAGGAACCAAGGGCCTCCAGTGGTGGCCTACCAGTGCATGGGGCTCACCTGGCTCTGTGTCTCTGCTCACTCTGGCTGCCCGCAGAAAGCAAGTCTTCCAGTGGCAGTGAACAGCAGTTGTAGGTGTATCTGGCTATTTTCCCTCTCTTTTAGTTTCTTACTATTGATAAAATACTCTCACCATGGTTGTGGGAAGAAAAGCATTCACTTTTATCTCATATCAGGCCACTGACTTCTCACCTGAATTTTTATTGCTTTATGATAGTGAGTTCCATCAGTTATGTCATTTATTTTAGCACTTAGGAAAACTGCAAATAGTTAGAAAACAAATTATGTCATCTGGGAGGTGAGTACTTTCCCCTTCTAACTATATAGATTGCAGCTAAAACAGTTGGAGTTCCAGATTCCATTTTGGAGTTCCATATTCCATATGGAATAGCCCTCAAGATGAAGGTCACATAGTATGACAATAATGCAGCCCAACCTAAGCCCCAGTCATTTGTGACAGGGCAATCATGACACTCTCCATGTATAAAACTTCCATGTGATAGCAGATAAACATGTCTTCAGTCACTCTATGTAATGTTAGGTTTGTATGTGTTCATAAACAAATCAGTCTATAACTGCCATCTTGGTAGAAGAAAGATAAAAGATGAAGAAATTCTTAAAACACAGTGAAGTCCTGTCATTTGCAGAAAAATGTGTGAAACTGGCTATGATGTCTTAAGAAAAATTATCAGAGATACACTGTAAAATATTCTGTTTTTCACTATATGTGGAAACTAAAAAGACCACCTGAAGGTAAAAAAAAAGATGTTCAGGGACCAGGAACTGCACAGAGGAGAGGAAAAATGGCAAAGGACAGTTGATGGACATGATCAAAACACAATGTATGCACATATGGAACAATCCCAGGAAATCCCAATGCATGTGTATGCTTAGTATGTGCTAAAAGTAATGTTAACATGCTTTTAGTCACGAAGCCTCCAAGACACACAGATTGAGTGTATGAGTCCTTCAAATAGGTTTGGCTGAAGTGCTCTTGGTCAGTGAGGGCTCCAGAACTTGAGACTATGACATAATGTGTACAGAGAATGCCTCTAACTATGACAGGTTCTCATCATCTGCATTATGACTGAAGAAAGGACAAGTGTGGTTGATAGATAACTGCTGTCAACTTGTAATACCAGCTGAATTGAATCAGTGTGGTGCTGAGCGTAGGTGGCCCATCTGAAGATTGTTGCCAAGATAAAAAGGAGAACTGGAGACAAAGAGCTAGCACAGCTGTTTCTCCTGTTGCCATTGGAACTCCTGGTGCAGCTTGTCAAACTTCTTTCCTGATGTGAACTTGGCTGTTATCATCAGAGGAGCTCAGAAACCTGTTGCTACTGAGAATGACTGCAGTCCACTTTGGGCGAGCTCTGGTCTCCAGAGGGGAAGATAGTGTACCATTCAATTCGCATGAGAAGCTCCTCACACTGGCGTCCTGATATGAACTCAGCTGTTATCATTGGAGGAGATCTGTACCTCGTTATCACTGACAATAGTAGAGGTACTCTTAGGGAGAGCCCCAGTCCTTATTTTGAATATCAGTTCCTAGCTCCAGTGCAGAAGCCTTAGCCTGTTGGAAAAGACTTTCTGGCTTCCACCACTGATCTTTGGGCCTTTTCAGCACAAATGCATGAAACAGACTTCATGAGCTATTGTTGGCTCTAGGCCTCCAGTTGAACTCCTGGGGGCACTGTCTTTGGCTCTAGGTCTTCAGCTGGACTCATTCAGGACATTGTCATGGGATCCAGGCCCTCAGCTGGATTCTTTGGGTCTTAGCATGTGGACAGATTTCCTGCACTCTTACTTTTCATGTTTGACTCTTTGGGTGATCATTATAAAATAGTTCTATGAACTATGTTAACTATTTGTAATAGTTTTCCTTGCTATCCTTGACTACAACAACAGGGATGGAGTCAAGATTCTGACACCAATTACTCTGCAGCAGGGACTTCCATGTCAGGCAGATGTGGGCTGCAGGACTTGAGACAATCTGTTCTTTATTCTGAGTCTTTGCTTCTTGAGCCCTGAATTGTGGTTCCTGACACTGAGTCATTGAGAGTTAGTCTATGCAGCTCACAGTGTATTCCCAATTGTTATGAATGTCTGGGCCTTTTCTTTGAAGACAGGGTCCATATTCAGTTGCTTTGGCAATATTGTTGTCCATGGCTTTATGTGGTGAGGATGGTAGAGGGAGCTTCGGGAATAACAGGAACACACAGCTTTGAGTTGTGAGATATGTTTCTCCTTGCCAGATGAATATTGAGAAGAATAACTTGGACTGGAGGTGGCCACAGTGTTCTCTTATACACTTGCCTTTGGTTTTGCAAAGTTGTTTTTACAGAACAGACAAGACTAATGAGGTGAGAGTTAGGATTAGAGTGATGCCTTTGGGTCCATCAATTTCCATGGCTTACTTGGTCTCCCTGCTGAGGATCACAAACTCCCTGAACAGCAACCATTCACTGTAGTCACTGTCCTGGTTGGGACACTCACAAAATGCATTAGAAGGTAAGTTAAGCCTGTAGAACTTCTTAGTGTTGTCTTGTGCCTGCTGTCCCCACTGCAGCCAGAAGACTCTACCATGGCCTTGGGTAGGCTGTTACTGAGCCAGGCTATCAGAGGACATCGTCAGCTGAAGCTATGACCTGGGCTTTGGTTTAGACCAAAGTATTTGTTGGCTGGCTCAGAGATTAATCATTGGTTCTTCACTCTGGTTGTACCTGCATCCATGGAGGAAGGAAAAGGCTGGGTGCTTCTTCAGAAGCAGAAAAAGGATGCTACAGATACCTCTATGGATGCTTCAGATACCTCTAAGATATGTGGGGAACTCTGGCCAATGTGCCTGGTGGGGTACAAAGTATCTTTGATCCCCACAAGGTTCCAGGTTGGTGGGGGCTCTGTACAGTGAGTAAGGAGTTAGGTCAGGGTACCCAGGTCCCTCAGGACCTTTCCTTGTTTCTTCCTGTCAGAATGCTGGAATCTGAAATTTCACTTGTCTAAACTTAAAACGGTTGTATTAGTCATTTTACCAATGACTCAGACACAGTACGCAACTCCAGCAACTTACAGGAAAGAAAGGTTTATTGTGGCTCATGTTCAACCGACTGTACGGCAGGACCAAATGCACAGACCCATTGCTGAGGAGAGCTGCTTGTAGCATGAGACAGGAAATGGAGAGAACAGAAGGCCTTCCTTGGGGGAGACAAACCCATTCATCCCTTGGTCCAATGTCCACCTCTTCAGATCAGATCCTAGGTTTCAACACCAAGTTAGCTATCAACCCCCATAATGCAGTCATCTTACAAAAGTCTTACCTATAACTGCTTGATAGAGGGTCATCTAGCTATAAGTTCTATAATCAGTCTCACTGTATGGATTCACTTTGTGGTAGAAGGTTCTATGTAGGTCACACCCCCTACACCTGGTTGCTTTATGCCTCTCAGGTTTAGCACAAGCTATGCAATGAAGGTTCTGGTTTGTGCTCCATTCTAGGAGGCTCCTACCCTGAGAAGTCTTCTCAGTATGAATCTGAGGGCATGTGAGCAGCACAGCAAACCCAGAAAGGCCCTAGGTTTTGGTCTGACTGGTTTGAGTTTAGGTCCAGTCTTGGTTAAAACGCTTTCCCTCACTAGGCCTGTCTTGCTTACTTTTCTCTTATTGCTAACACAAAATACTTGACACAAAATTAAGAAAGGAAAAAATTATTAAGTTTACAGTTTGTGGATATTTCATTCCATTACCAGCTGGATCCAAGACAAGGTGGTGTGGCAAGAGGCAACATTTCAAGGGAGCAGAAGAAAGCAAAAGCAACAACAGCAAAAAGTGGGAAGAGCAAGCCTCTTTTCCTCCCTTATATTTGCAAACAAGCTATTTGCCATTGGGTTGGTATAGCATTCCTACCAGCTCCCTGCCCTTTCCTTCACAGGTTCAGGATGTTTGTAAAATGAAAACCCTGGTCCCCTGCTGAGTCACCTAATTAAGTTTCTAAACTTCTCAAGTTGATACAATGCATCAACTATTACAAGGTCTCAGTTTCCTCATCTGTGAAATGAAAGATGGTCTCTAACTCAGACAGTACCTTGGTAGGAGGATGATATGTCACTTAGGGCCACTTAAATGTAGATTCTATAACTGCCAAACACCTGGAGGTCCAACATCCGAGGATTAAAACCCCATTTCCCCTCCTGTGGTGCTGAACACCTATGATAGGGTAAGCTCATTTCCACATCTGTGTGAGATGCTCTGTGCATATAGCTCTGTGCAAAGCACTGTGTGACTTCCACGACATTTTACCTTCAGAGTGACTCTGTGTGGTGACACAGTTGTGCAAGAAGATGGAGCACTTGGACTGGGTAGGTGCTCATAAGAACATACCCAGGACTCAGATATTTGACCTATTTGAAGCTCTTGCTACTTCTACTCCTTTTTCCTGTTGGTAAACCTTGCAGGGAATATGTCTTATCTCTGACCTGAAGGTGCTGCCTCAGGGGGGAGCTGGCTTTGATGTTGAAGACATGATTTCTTTAGTTATGTGGGATGTATTGATGATAATGATAATGACCATAAGAAATCAGTTTTGTATGATTAGAAAGATTCTGGTTCTTTAACAAATGTGCTCACCTACCTTCACACTGCGCATGTCTGCAGGAGGCAACAGTTAAGCAGGAATGTCAGGAAATATGCATCAACATGTGTAGCGATTTGAATGTGGATTTGAAAATTGTGCTCAAATGTCTGCTATACAGTGGGTTGGGTGGAAGACTAGATGAGTCTGAATTCCACGTTAATCACTTTTCTTAATGCTAGATTGGTTGTCTTGGGCTGTGAGATTTCTGACTTAGCTTCTCTCCTGGTTGACACATTTGGGGTTGAGGACATTTCAAATGCCTTCTTGCTTGTGTTGCTTCAGAACACTCACAAGTTTGTACTAATGACTCAGGGGATTACTCAAGGAATGTAAAAGAAAAGATGCTGGGTAAATGGGAGTTTCATGCCCATTCTGTCAAGAAGGCTGTAGTGAAAATAGTAGCTAGGTTTTCATGGGAATAAGTGCTCTAAAGAACGTGATCACTCTTCTTCTAGTACTGATGAGCACCAAAGGACTGGCTGTGTCATAACTATTGCCAATCAGTAGTTTTACATAATGATGATTTAGATAAAGTTTCCACAACATTTTGGAAGTAGAGTTCATAACACTATCTTTCATTATTGATGAGCAACAAAGGACTGACTGTGTCATAGACACTGTCAACCAGAAACTGAACGCAATGGTGAATGTGGTCAAGGTTTTTTTGAAGTGGCGGCAAAAATGGTGTCCTAAATGTACATGATAATAAAGAATCTCACAATCAACAAAATAGTCCAGATGACCTTTTGTTCTGGGAAACAGGGTGGTGCTGTGAAGATGTGGGGATTGCCTTTTATGTCTGCACAAGGAAATTACCACATATCCATCAAAGAGCACCATGCCTTGTAAAACATGTGTTCTGGAAACAGCAGTGAGATAAATATGTGCTTGAGCAAGTAGTTAATGGGAAAAAGGGACCAGGATTGAGTAACAAACAGAAGATTGTGTGGGTCACATTGGCAGTGGCAACAGTGGAGATTAAGAAATGAATACTATTGAATATATTGAAGAATTATAAAAAGAGAAAGCAATACAGGTTCTGATGCAGGGGTTTCTGTTTGAACTTTGCCAAGCAGGAGTTTCTGGGGCTGAGAGTGATGGCCTGGAGACTCTTAGCAGGCAGTTTGTACAGATGGAGAGGCCCCTCTACAATCTATTCATATAGATAACACATGTACACATGATGTCATCTCCCAAATCCTGACAACTGAAAGTGTCTATAGCTATGAAGCCTGCAGTTATAAGTATCACTGTGTATGAGGACCAGATGACCAAAGTCAGAGCAGGGGGCTTGAGCTTGTACTTCAGAAGAAATGTGAAGGCATCAAAGAGAAGCAGCGCCATGTTAGCTATGATCCTGATGCTGACTATAAAGAAAACATGCATTGTAAGTCAGTAAAAGAAGAAAATCTGTTGTCTTTATTCCTCTTCATAGTGGAAGAAGCAAATAGTAGATATCTGAGGAAACAGTCATACAAAATTCTTCATTACATAAATTACCTCCTTCATCAATCTCAACCTACTCCATACCTAAATTCAAACCTGACCACTATTGCAATGAGTCTTTCTTCTATTTCCTGATTTAAGTCTATCTCAACCCTCCTATATACATCTCAGCTCTCTTGCTGTCTCACTATTTCTATTTTTAAATTTTATTAATTTATTTATTTTACTTAATTGAAAAAAGACACAAAAAACCAGAAAGCAAAAGAGACAAACAACAACAACAAACCCAGAACAGTAACAGTATACGTTTATGAAGCCAGATGATAGGAAATTAACAATGGTTGTAATGTTACATATTGTTATATTCAAAAGGGTTGCTTAGATTATCAGATACAGACATGTAAAATTGATCTAATCATATGAATATTAACTGTTCTTTTCCAATAACTAATATAAGTAATAAGATAGTCATTTTAGCTATTGTATATATATATATATATATATATATATATATATATATATATATATATATAAATTTATATATATATATATAAATTTATGCCTTTTTCCTTCCTTCTTTTCTCCTTTTCCTTATCCTTTTTCCTCTTTGAGTAGTTTCTTACTTTTAGAGGTGAGACAATATTTATTGTAGATTTTGGATCATTATGTATTCTTTCAGTTTCCTATACTAGTGAGACAATACAGTATTTACACATGTGAGTTTGATTTATTTCACTTATTTTTTTATTTTATTTTAAAGAGAATAAAACAAAAGAGGGCAGAACAGAGCAGATCAGAACAGTACAAGATAGGCAACACAGTACTTTACATTAAAACAACCAGACATTAACAGTAGCTATCACAATATCTCTTTCTGTGCTATAGTTGAGCATAGTTTCAAATATAATAATATCAAATATAACAAAATAGTAAAAAGCCATTCAAAGAGTGAAAGAATTAGAGGGCATTCTGAACCAAATAACAGAGAATGTTCAATGGGTACTATAATATCTCATTTTCGATAAAAAGTTTGTTTATACTATCATACACATTCAAATCCCAATAAGACACAATGTGATAGATAGAACCAATGGTAGTAGAAGAATAGAAGCCTGGTAGGACTTCTAAGAAAGATGATATTAAATCAGCAATAGCTGTCATAATGTTTTGTTTTCTTCAAAACAGCTGTTCATACCAACATGCATGATATAGTCAAACAAAACAGAATAAAACCATTCCAATTGATGAATGAAAACATTGAAAGGCTTCAAAGCTATGAGATGGGGACTTATGCTTACCATAAAATCTTATATACTCTTCTCAACTCTCATATTAGGGAGACTATACAGTATTTACACATGTGAGTCTGGTTTATTTCACTTGAGTATGACCTCAAGTCATTTCCATTTATTTATAAATATCTCACTTATGAGTATGGTCTCAAGTCATGTCCATTTACTTATAATAGCCCTGATACAGTTTTTCTTTATTGTCGAGTGGTACTCCACTGTACAAAAATACCACTTTTTTTATCCATTCCTCTGCTGATGGGTATTTGAGTTTTTTTCCAAGATTTGAGTATTATGAATTGTGCAGCTATAACGTGGGTACACATATATCACTGTGGTGTGATGTTTTCAACTGTTCTGGGAAAATGTCCAGAAGAAGGATAGATGGTTCAAATGAAATCTCTAACCCTAGCTTTTTGAGGAAGCTCCATACGGATTTCCTAGTGGTTGCACCAGCCTACAATCCCACCAACAGTGTAGAAAGTTACCTTTTTCTCCACAGACCCTCCAGCATTTGTTGTTGGTTAATTTCTTGATTTTGACCATGCTTTCTGGGGTGAGATGGAATCTCAGTGTTGTTTTAATTTGCATTTCTGGAGTGACCATTGATGTTGAACATTTTTAAATATATTTATTTGCCATTTATATTTCTTCATTTGAGAATTGTGTATTCCTCTCAAATGCCCATTTTTGGATTGGGTCTTTGAATTTTGGGGTCCTGATTTTTTAAAATTCTAGTTAGAAATCCTTTGTCTGAGGGGACAGTTGGCCAGGTTATTTTCCTAATTCATAGATTCACTTTTCACTCTGTTGGTGATTTCTTTTGAAGTGCAAAATAATTTTAATAAGATAAGATCCCAATTGTTGATTCTGGGAAGTATTTGCTGTGCAGTTGATTTTTTTTTGTTGTTGTTCATGAACACTCTCCCTACTCCTATGTCATTAAGATTTCTGGCTACTTTGTCTTACAGGAGATTTAGTGTTTTTGTTTTAATACTTAGATCTTTGATCCATTTTGACTTTAGTGTAGTGCATGGTGATAAACATGGGTCTAGTTTTAGTTTTCACAATATGAAAATCCAGATTTTTCAGCACCACTTATTAAAGAGGCTATCTTTCTTCCAGTGAACATGTTTGGATCCTTTGTCAAAAATGAGGTGGCTGAGTGTGTTTGTAGCTGTGGTTATATCTTCTAATCTATTCCATTAATCTTCAGGTCTGTTTTTATTCCAGTACAATGCTTCATTCATGGTTTCCATCATTTTTTTTATTTTCCTCTATTTTTTAAAATCTAGATCTTCTTTAGATACATTCAAGATTTCTTTCATAATGTTTGCCATTTCTTTTTTTACCTGAGAGACTATTTCTAGTTTGATTTCCTCTATAGCTTCATGGAATTGTTTCTTTACTTCAGTTGCTATCATTTCAGAAAGTTCAGTTATGTGATTTCCCATGTTTTCCATTTTAGGGTCTCTTGAGTTTGTTTGCAGTGGGATGGAGGACTGAGACTGCATCTTACTCTTTCATTTTGTCAATTTCCTCCTGGATCCATGAAGCTGGATAAGCACCCTCCCAATGGATTGTACTGGAATGCTGTGCTGGGTAGAGCTTGAATCCTCTGTTATCCTCATGACTAGCTGGGTGGGGTGCAGTCATGAACTATGGCACTGGAGCCTTGTGCTCTGTGACCTGTAAGGCTGGCCAGGCTTTCCCCTGATGGATTGTGCTGTGTTACATGGGAAACTGGGCTAGGCAGAGCTCAGATCCTCTGTGCAACAGGCAGACACACACTCCTGGAGTGTGTAGCCAGGGCCTAGTTCCTGGCTGGGTGGAGTTCAGAACCTCAAGGACCCAGGTGGCTAGCTGTGGCTACTACTTCTCAATTATGGCAGTGTTATGAGTTTCCCTATTGGATTCCAATGCCACATCTGTAAGAAAACCATCATATATGATAGGTAGTTTTATACTTTTATACTTTATTTCATACTTTTTAGCTCCTATAATTCAACTCATTATCTTATTTACCTCTTTGTATCTCTATTTACCTATTCAGCAAATTAGTTTTCTGACATGATATGCCCAGAAAAATGCAAAGTGTTTTATTTTGGTTACCTGGCTGTGTCTGACCTTTGTGGATCCCATCCTGTACAAAATATACTCCTAAATTATTTTGTCTTTCATTTAATTATATTGCCAAGCATTTATTTCCTAAATCTATCTAATGTGAATTAAAAATTGCATCCTGATGAAGTTTAAGGAAATAACATTAATAGATGTCTGAAGCACTGAAGAATAATATTTTAAAATAAGGAGATAAAGTTAGCTAAAATATGAGTTACCAAATTATCTATCCATGTGATTTCTATGAAATTCAAAATAAATTATAATTTTACTTTAAACCCTTGAGTTTAGCCTATAGATAACCTTGTGAATCTGGACAAGGACAATATAAATCTCTTTCAAAAAATGAAGGGATAACGCTATGTTATTCTCAGTGTTGGGGTGTGGAGTATGAGGAAATCACAGCCCACCTGAACACAAAAGAAGCTGAGGCAGACCTAAATCCTCCATTGCAGATAGAGGCTAAATGATCAGTGGTCATGCTCACTAAGAGGCAGTAAGAAGTTGGTAATTTCTCTGAATGAAACTACATGCAAATATACTTCAGTTTCAATGAACTTTAGGTGAAACTATGTATAGAATTTTGAGACATGGGACAAATTGAGACCTTATATCTGTGGAGAATAGAAAAGAGGATACAGTGTTTTAGCAAGTCCCACTAGCCATAGGAACAAATAAAATATAGTAAAAACCAGAAAAAAACTAAAATGTTTAAACATTTAAAACTTTTTGTTTTCATTAGTACATGTTGAAGTACATAATGAATATGTTTACCAATTTGTTTCATAAATATCTTATCCTGCGAAAGTATATTTTAAAGGTGAGAGCATAATGATAGTTTTTAGATAGGTAAAAATGGAGAGCACTGATCATTCTAAAAGATGTGTAAGGATACAGAATAAAAGATTCTGGATTCACAAAGTTGTAAGTGATTGTAAAATGCCTCTACAGGAAAAAGAATGGATGAAATGGTTTAAATATGTGATAAAATATTAAAGCACCGTCTCTTTCCTTAAGTTTGTAATAGTCAAAGGAGTGCTTACATAAAAAAGAATAACTATGCATTGTGGGACATGGAACAAGTTCCATATGTATAAGTAAATTGTAAGGCAGATTATAAAAATGGGGTAAAAGGAATATAGTGACAAAGATTTAGATTTTACATTAAACATTAATTTAGGGAACTTGATTAATTAAGCACATATATTTCAATCCCTTAAGTATAGTTCTGTAACTTTAGACACCAGGAGAATTTATACACTTAAAATTTATCAATGACAACAAAAAAAATTAGCTGATATTTGTTATATAAAACTTACTATATTAGATATTCAGGCTAAAATATCTTTTTTTTAAATCAACATTTTATTTTAAAAAGCAAAATAGGACAAAGGATAGAAATAATACAGAAATTCAGAAAAAACTTATAGAAAACAACACTAGTTAATATATTGCATATTGTTGGCTTAGAAGTAGTTGTTCTGGTTATGAAATCTAGGCACAGAAAAATGATCAAGCAATCAAACCATGACAGCACAAACTGGCTTTTTTTTGATAAACTAACAGAGTTTGGCATACATATATATAAAATCTTTCCCTTTTTTCCTTTTCTCTTTTCTGCTACCCTAGTTTTTCTTTCCTTTAGATCACTTTTCTTCCCTTTCATTATTACAATAACTATTATACATTTTGGATCTTATTATTATTTCAGTTTATTATTATTTTTACACTAGGGAGACAATATCATATTTATAAATGTCAGTTTTATTTATTTCTTTTATGAGTATAGTCTCAAGTTGCCTCCATATACATATAAAAGCCTCAAGATTATCCATTTTTATGGCTGTGACAATCCACTGTAGAAAAATATCACATCATTTTTTATCCATTATGTGGTTGACAGGCATTTTGGTTGTTTATAAGATTTATCTACTACAAAATGTGCTGCTATAAACATGGGTGCACGCATATAGCTGTGGCATGACATTTTCATTTTTTTTATTTTTTTAGAAAATAGGTGGATTGAATGAGACTTCTAATCTTAGTTTTTTGAGAAATCACCACACTGACTTCCAAAGTGGCCACACCAGTGTACACTCCCACCAACAGTGGAGAAATATTTGTTCTTTTTTCCGTACAGTCCCACCAGGATTTGTTATTGGCTGATTTCTTGATGGCAACCATTCTCTCTGGAGTGAAATGGAGTCTCAGTGTTGTTTTAATTTTCATTTTTTGAATGACCAGTGCTGTTGAACATTTCTTCATGTATTTATTTGCCATTTGTATTTCTTCCTCTAAGAAGTGCTTGTTCATCTCATATGAGGCTAAAATATCTTAAAATACTTAAATTGTCATACTTAATACTTAAACTGTCATGGAGAACACATATATCTCAGTCATGAGTTGAAAATGGTGCAATCAAGAATGCATTTAATTGACCTGAGGTACTTAACTGCATAGATTAGGAACAGCAGCCACCATAGAATATCGGGTTTTTACCCATATGACTGTGTGTCTGCTTGGAATCTGTGGCCCCTGTTGTTGCCCAGTATCATTAGAATATCAAGGTGTAGTACCGAATGCTGATAACCTGGGAAATTATCCAAATTTAAACATGATTATTCCTCAATGTGTACTGATTTCACATCATTGTGAAGTTGGAAACTCTTTAAACTAATGCTCTGCAAGGAGGTGATGATTTCAATATGAAATAATTTTTAAAATTATAAAATTTAAAGATTTATTAATAACAAATAATTATGTCTTATGAACAGAAAAAATTCTCTTGGGATGACAGTTTTGCTGTAGGGATTCTGCAAGCAAAGGGAAAATAAAGGGATACCTACACTAAGTTCAGCAAAATGGCTGCCATGTGGCCAGAGTAAGAAAGCAGCTTTTATTGAGATAAAGAACAAAGAGACTCATATTGTGCATGCTTAGATTATACAACTTGTTTCCTTCTTGTCCTCATGGGACCTCATGTGTTTAGCTTGGACGGGGGCAGGGGATGTTGCAAGGCCTGCACTTTCTACCAAAACACTGTCAATTGGATGTCTGGCTCAAAATGAAGTCAGTGTGACCTCTCTACATTTTGCATTTTTTACCATCCTCCTTTATGTCTGGCTTTAGGGAACAGAGCTGGATCCCTTTAGTTCTTAATACATGCAACCTACTAAAAAGTACTATAGTGAATAAAGGATATAAAAAAAAGATATGATGTCACATAAACATTTAACTGAGATACGGTGTGGCATTGCTCTCTCTCCTTTCAGGCAGGCTGTACACTGTCTTCTATGCAATAAATTTTGATAATCAAGAGTCCCTTCAAGTTAGACCCTACATAGAAAAGATCCACAGTGCAAATAAAGGGACATAGACCTGGAAGGACTGTTTTGAGAGTGTATGGAGTGGAAAATTTCACAATAATTAAAGGGTACAAATAAATCTCTCTGACATTCTAATAATTTTTTGTGGTATTATACCTGCAAGAACATTCTTTGCCTTTTCTAAGAACAGGCACTCTACTCTCCTTTCTTTCTCAGGTCATACTGAGTTTCCCTTTATTTTCTTTTTTCTTCTCCTTTAAGGAGCCCTGGAAACTTAGCAGGACTCTACTAGAAGCTTGACTTACATAGCCCCCAATTTCACCCTGGCAGGAGGGAAAGGGTGCTGGAAACCATATCAGCACTGGGAGCTGCAACAGCCACCGAGCTATGTAGGTGCTGTGGGGATTCCGTCATGAATTTTGTTCACTCCACCCAGCTTTTTAATATCTTTGCTTTTCAGGACTAAATATCAAACAAAATTTCAAACAAAAATTTCATATAGAAAGACACTAGAATTTTAGCTAGTCTTATAAAAAGGGCCAAACCTTGGTTCTTCAGGCTCATTGATTAACGAGATCTGCTTGACTCTTGAGGTATCTGACTTGTGACAAAGGATTGCACACCCCAAATTCCTAGTTTGATATTCCCTGAGCAGATCATGGGTTCTATTAAAGGTAGGGAATATCTCTTTCTTTCTGAACCCATGGCAAAATATTAAGCATATAGGAAAGGAAAAACTACATAAAAGTAAAAGGCTTCCCAAAAAGCAAAAAAAAAATGACACTACAAGTTCACCATCACATGTCAAATCTTCTTAAGTTGCAACAAGAAGTGTGTTGAGGACACTGTGGAGAAACATGTTCTCTTACACCTTCCGATAGAGGGCAAAAGGGTACAGCCTCCAAGACAGGAAACAGTGGTGTTGAAACCTTTTGAACTTTCAATGATATAAACAGCCCACTGTGTCATGTGTGTGGTATGTTTACCACTATTTGTATAGGATAATGTTGCAAATATGGCCAATTCCTGCCCAGTTGCAGTGCTACATGTCTGAAGTTGTTGCATTTGGTGTTGCCTGAAACTTCCTCTGGACATTTGTCAGCTTCAATTCTGTATGTACAATGTCTTTCTCCTGGCAGACTGAAAAGTGAGGCCCACCCATTCTGCGAGAATTTTCCCCAGGATGCCTCTGTCTACAGGAGCCTCACATCCAGGATACAGGGCAAAATCCCTCCAGCCCTTGCATGGTGCATTATGATAGAGCTGTTTCTAATGGTTTAAACAACTTAAAACAGCTTGATTACCTGTGAGTGAGCCAGCATCTTCATAATTGTAATGTAGGAGTTGAACATCAGGTGCAGAGACAGGGCAAAGTCAGTTGGGAAAGAGGACCTCAGTGGCAGGAAGCTGTGCACCAAAAAGTGAAGAATGCCATGTGCGACGAAACTGAGATTTGGCATAAGGCTAGCCCCCAGCACACCTTTTCCCATTCACTACAAACACGCCTTTGTCCAGGGTCACCCAAGAATGATTGCTAGGAAACATTCAAACTTCTGGACTCATCTCTCCCAAGGTTGCCACTCTCACCATGTCCTTTCATGTCTCTAAGTCTCCTTCAGTCCCTCCCTTGCCTGGGGTACCTCCTGCGCTTTATAACCCACCTTTATAACATTTTCCTTTGCCCAGAAAGTGTGAGCTACCTCTGCCCAACTCACTTGCCTGTAACTCTTCTCTGCACTTAAACCAATCTTCAAACACTCCCCTTTCACATGCCTGCAGGCATCTTCAGAGAAAACACTGCAGGCATCTTCAGAGAAAACACTGCAGGCATTTTCAGAGAAAACACTGTGCTTAGCTCTTGGCTCAGCATCTGGAAGAGCTCAGTTCGCTGTACCAGTCAGTGTTGCAGTTACTCCTGTAGTGGCAGAAAGTATGCAGTAGTGACCTAAAGGAATCCCAACCAGCACCTGGGCTGCCTGCTGAGATTCACTGCAACCTGCTTAAAGCTCCACTAACCTGCCTCACTCTCCTCCTGCATTGATGATATTCCTTCTCCAATCTGCAGACCTCTCTTCACTCTGATCAAAATTTCAGAGGGCAGAATAGATATATGACCAGATGAGAGTTGTCATCTATTTCATTGTAGCAAAAAGATATTCTCCGAATGAAAATGAAAAAATTCTGTACCTTTCAACTCTGGGGACAAAACCTCTTGTTTCCATGAAAACCTACTTACTCTTTTTTTCCACAGGCTCCTTGATAGAACAAGAAGGAAACTCCTATTTTCCCAGCATCCCTTCATTTGCATTCCTTGAGTCATTAGTGCACACTTATGAGTATTCTGAAGCAATAAAATCAAGAAGGTGTTTAAAATGTTCTCAATCCCAAATGTGTCAACCAAGCAAGAAACCAAGTCAGAAGCCTCACTGCACAAGACAGTCAAACTAACATTATGAAAACTGTTACTATAAGTTCAGCTATCAGTCATCTCATGTGGTTCATTTTTTGGTGATTATGCAAATTACATAAGCCAGAACAGAAAAAGGAAAAATGTATGATCTCACATTTGGAATCTTCTGGAAAATGCTTAACTCATGCAAACAGAAGCTGTCAGGGTGGTTACAGTGAATCAGGAGGGAAAAAAAATAAGGAAAAGTTGTTCACACCTTCAAAGCTACAGTTCTGCAATGAACAAGTATTGGAAACTTAAATTCCTCCATAGTGATGATAGTAAATATTGTAGTACAAGTTAAAAAAAATATTACTTTTGCAATCTCAAATATGCTCAAGAAGAAAACCTAAATAGTTTCAGTACTTTAAAAATGTGTTTAGTCAAAAGAGTTTTGAATTATTTCAACTGCAACATGCACTTCATATAAACATATATTTCTGCATAATAATTTTGTTGTTTGTTACATTAACATTGTAAACAAAACACCCATTCTTCAGTTAAATTCATGTATAATATTTTATCCTTTTTCAAATAATGATGTGTCTCATTAATAATAAGTAAAGAAACTTAGCTTCTTGTTCATGGACAACACGGTCCTCTGCCTTTTCTTTGATATCATTTTTGGCCTTTGTCAAAAGTTTGCCTTCTGTATAATGAGATTTAAAATATGTATCTCCATTCTATATATTCCAAATGAATTGGTGTTGGATTGGTTGAAACTTAGACAATTTATATCTACTGTATTTGAATTTTAATGTATTATAAGACTCAATAATGTTTCTGTTTCTATGTCAATATTCTTTACCTATGATCCTTTATTTTTCTAATCTGATTTAAAAAGTAGTTAAAAATTCTGTTGATTTTGTCACTTGATTTCTGCCTTTATTGTTTTGATCTTAGCCACTTTTAATCATTAACTTTGTTTCTTACTTTTTATTCATTGGTGTTTTCTTTTTCTGCCTCCATACATTGGAAGTATAGTGTCTTATTTTATAGTGCTATAGCAAATACAATGGCCTCTGTGACTTACAAAATAGACATTATTTCTCCATGCTGTGGAGACTGGAAGTCCAACAGGAAAGTGTCTAGAGATTGTATATCTGGTCAAGTCTCACTTCCTGCCTTGTGGACTGCTACGTGCTCACTGTATGTCCACATGACCTTTCTGCCTGAGTCCTTGTGAGCACAATTTCTGCCCGCTCTTTCTCTATCATCATTCATCCCATGAAGTGGACTCCACCATTACTATGTAATCTAACTCTAAATATCTTCTAAGTACCAACCTCCCAGTACCTTTCCATTGGATGTTAAGATTTCAACAAGTGAATTGCAGAGGACAGAAAGCTTCAGTGCATAACATACTGATAACATACTTTTGAAATTTTCATCTCCTGAGTAGAGTATTTAAAACCTATACATTTTTGGAAGAGAAAAATATGGTGGGCCAGTAGGTAGCAGGATACAGAGCCTCTCTGAGAGAGACAGCTCAGATGCCAGAATAGAACACCCTGGAGAGACCAAAACAGAGGGAGATGAATTCTCTCAACCCAGGAAGAAACTGAAGGGAAACAAGCTGCTAGAATATGAAGTCCTGGGGCTACCATTAGAGAAGATAAGATGGGTGAGTATAGCACTCTCACAGAGCCCCCTAAATTCATGCCTGAGATCAACCAGAGCATTGGAACCCTTGCCTATGATACTGGCTTGAGTGGCCTGAGTGTGGAGCTGAACTGCCCTGTGTGCAACTCATCCAGAGGCACCATGGATTCGCACCACAGCCACCCTGAAGTCAGAAGTCAGGGAGCCCAGTAGAGAAATGAGCCAGAGAGGAATCAGCATTAACCCACAGTGAGTGCTGGGAATAAGATCATTCCACAGGAAAGGGGCGACCAACTGGATGCCATGTTGAAGTTGGGCAGGACAGCCCTAACTCAGTAAAGGGAGTAGCTTCAGGTGGTTGCTCCCCTCTCAGAGAGGATTGGTGGGATCTGCTTAGCTTGGATTGTGCCCCTGTCCAGGACCCAGTAGGTTACCCCAAACCAATTCCCTAAACAGAGAGCACTGCTGCAGTGAAGGCCTGTGAAGGCCTGGAAAGGAGGAGCCAGCATATATTACCCCTGCCTGCACCTCAGTTTCTGACAGCAGACTGGAGAGGGCAGAAGCCCCTGGCCTTTGTGCTCCAGAAGAACCCTAACCAACAAGAAAAAGGGCTAGGAATTACATTATACACTTGAATGGAAGGAACCAACAACATGATGAGAGAGAGAAATAAGAAAAATTCCCCAGCTCCCAATCCTGAGAATATTGATCCAGGAGAGGTAAATACAAAAGTGATTGAGGGTAGTAAACATGCAACATCAAACACGGCCTCAGTGGACATAAAGAGATATCTTTGGGACCTTGTAAATGAGCTCAAAACTGAAATATTAATTCAAGTTAAACAAGAGATAAGTAGATAATAAAAGAAAGGCTGAGCACCTCTCAAGAAGACACAGATGGAAGAATGGAGGAACACAAAAGGAGAGAAACATTCAATGAAGAATATACATTGAATATACAATGAAGAATAAACCTAGAATTCATGAAGCAGGTTCAAAGAGATTACCAGGAAACTAAAAACTCCTTTGAAAGCTTACAAAACTGCTTAAAAGAAACTAAGGATAGACTATTAAAACTTGAAGACAGGTTTGCAATGTGTGATCATGAAAGGAAAGATCTCTTAAAAATAACAAGGAAACAGGCAGTAACAATACGAAGGCTAGAAGATGACAAGAGGATCTATAACTTAAGAATAAAGCATGTGAATGAAGAAGGAGGAGTCAAAACAAAGGAATTGCAAAGGCTATTCACAGAAATTATTAAGGAAAACTTCCCAAGCATAGAAAAAGAAAATGATATGCAGATGAATGAAGTGTACAGAACTCCAGACAACTACAACCAAAACAGAGCTACACCCAGACACATAATAATCAAGATCTCAGAAATTCAATGTAAGAGCAGAATATTAAAAGCCAGCAACGAAAAGAAACAGATCACCTATAAAGGAAAACCCATCAAAATCACAACAGATTTCTTGATACAGACCATCAAATCAAGAAGTGTTTGGAGCAAAGTAATTCAAGCCCTGAAAGTAAACAATCTCCAGCCCAGATTGATGTATCCTGAAAAACTCTCTCTAGAAATTATAGGAGAAACAAGATGCTTCCATGACAAAGAGGAACTGGGAGAATTTGTGACCACCAATACAACCCTACAAAAAATACTGATGGACATTCTAGAGAGAGAGAAGAAGAATATAAGGATTTCATGAACAGCAGCAGAGAGGCCTCAATGAATGGGGCACACAGTGGAATGAAAGAGGAAAATAGACAGCCAATGGCAGAAAAATAGAATAGCAAAAGATTGGCTGTCATCTCTAACATAGGTGACCTCAAAATACTAACAGAGAGAAACATAGGCAGAGTAGATCAGGAGAAAGGATGCATCGAGATGCTCTGTATAGGAAACATAATTAACCTGAAAGAGGGTTTATTGATAGAAAGTCAAATAAGAGAAAACAATACTCTATGTGACAGGGAACCAGAGAGAAATAGAGGCAACTCGACCAGTACCTGCAAATAGGTTGAAAAAGAATACTTTTGTGCAGTAGAGAACTACTCAGCTATAACGAAGGAAAATCTTGAGACTTTATAGATAAAGGAATACAACTCAAGATCAAGCCCAGGAGTCAGAAGATTCAGAACCAGTTAGGATAAATGGCAGGTTGCTCTCCCAATCTAAAAACCGAGGGAGTTAGTGGGACACAAAATATGCAGTGCACCCTATGAGAGTGAAAGGGGAGGAATAGTCTTTAAAAAAAGGCAGAGGATATTGTTAACAGGGTAACAAGATTTAAAATCTACAGTATTCTCACCACTCTGCTTAGATGGATTATATGCTGTTCCAGCTTGTCTACTTATACTACATTTGAGGACATGGTCCGCTATCCCCAAGTTAGCAGGATATATTATGGTAATCATCCTTAATTTCCTGTTAACTTAATCTGAAGCCATGTATAACTTATACTGTCTTATTATGACTGACCTTATTTGAATCTGGTTTGTTAGATTGCTGTTTTGTATTGACTGATTTTATTCAAATCTGTTATGATTGATAGTATCAAGTCAAAGTGTATAGGCCACTACACTGAAGATGACAAGATTCACTAAGATACCCACTCTGGTTTGATTATTACCTCCTTTTGAAGTCTTATAACCTCTCCAATGCTTTGTTTTTATTAATGTTGTTACATACTGCTGAGACATCATGGTAATCATTGTAAATCACCTTGTGTTGTAGTTTTATATGACTTTTTGCTTCATGCTTTTCTAGAAATTGTTTTGTTTTGTCTTGCTTTGTTTTGTCTTTCCCTCTAATACAGAAAGGATAGATATACATTGAGAAACTCATGCATGTGTAGAGTTTAAAAACAGTTTATGAGAACCAATTATATAATGCATGATGAAATGAACAACTATTTTGAAGAAAAAGAGACACTACAGTACCCAGTGCTGATTCAGTAACATCATGATGTGAAATCCAGCAATACTATCATTCTTTGTTCAAAATGATTTTAGCTTGTTTTGTTTTGTTTAAGTTCAACATACATGAAGGTATGGACAGCTGTTTTGAAGAGAATGAGAGACACTATGACAGCCATTGTTGGCTTCCCTATTGTCTGGTCTTGAAGACCTAAAACACCTTGTTTGTCCTGTTCAGATCAGTTCCATACTATGATTTTTCATGTGAATTCCCTGTATGTGAAGATATTTGCAACTATTTGGAAGAAAACAAGAGACAATGTGACAGATAATGAATATCTCCCACTGTCTTGCTTGAAATTTGGGTTTCTTACATTGCTTTCTTGTGATCTGCTTTGTTCTGTTTTGTTGTGTTTAATTTTACCCTTTTTGATATAATACCATGTATGTTTAAATGTGTAAAATGGATGACCATATTCCTGTTTTTGTTAGATCGTGGAGCAGAACTGGTAACAGTCTGACTGTTTGAATGTCTTCTTTGCATGTTTCAATTTTGTAATTTGAACAACTATTTTCAAGATGTCACTATGTAATTTATCAAGTAATGATTTCTTAGTGTTTTTTTTTTGTTATTTTCCTCTTTTCCTTGGAATTCTGTATTGTTACTACCCTTTATTCTGTTTTGTTTGGTTTGGTTTTTAAATAAAATTTTAAAAATTATACATTTTCATCTGCACATATATAAGTTTTATATGTAAACAAACTGTGAGATTTCATTTGTTTTAAATTATATTGCCATTATTTTTATGAATTTTTCTGTACCTAACCTATAAAGTTTAGTTGGTCAGGTGGATAGAATGCAGTTTTAATTTTCAGAACTTCAATTCATCACTGATTTATCCATATATATTGCCCTGATAATTTAAAGAGAATTTGTATATGTAGTACATTAAGAAATTTTCAGTGTGAATATCTCTTTAAGTTTTGACAAAAGAAATATGAACAAAACTGTTTGATAATGTTGATCAATTTTAATGTTAAAAGTTCTTTTCATGATTGAAAGTTGAAGAACTGACACTCCAAAGGTTAAAATGCATCTTTTATTCCAGGATCCTAACTGTTTTTTTTTTTTAATCATTACTGGGAACCAAACTCACGGCTGTGCACTTGCAAGGTAAGCACTTATGCTGCTGAGCTAAATCCCCAGCCTCTTCCAGAATCTTAAATTAATATTGTATAAAAAATGTAAGATATTGGTGTGGCATATATTTTACCTTATATTTTTAATCACTCTACATTTCATTTATGGAGATGTTCTGTCCAAAGTATTTTTTTCACATTTACTGGAACATGTTTGTGGTACACAATGATTACATTCACTGCAGGTGGTTGGTACATGTACATAACACATTTCCATTCTTCTTTCCCCAGCTTCCCCCTTGTTATTTTTCCAACATCAAATCCATTTATTTATTTCATAAAATTTATAAATCTAATTATCATATATACAGATTGAGAATCAGACAAATAGGACAAAGGCATATAAAACATGTCATATGTTTGTACTAAGTCAAGGTAAAATTTTAGATAGCTTAAATGTATTGGATTACAAAACTCTTTTTCCAGTATCTGATATTGATGCAGAGAGATATAACATTTCATATGAGAGCAACTATGCTGTATTGAATCTTGCATGTTGGTGTTACTTCACTTAACACTTTTGTCACAAGTATATCCACTTTCTTATAGTGACCTAAGTTTATGTTTTCTGTTGCACAGTAATACTCCATTGTGTGTAAATATCACATTTTAAAAATCCACTTATCTTTTTATGGACATATAGTTTGTGTCCAAGGCTTAAATACTATGGATTTCATTGCTGTAAACAAAAATATGCATATATCACTATGGTATGATCTCTTCAACACTTTTGAGAAGATACATAGAAATGCAATAGTTGTTCCAATGAAATTTCTACTGTTTGTTTTTTGAGAAACCTCCATAGTTATTTCCATTGTGGTTGTAAAAGGTTACAGTTGCACCAACAGCTGAAAAGCATTCTTTTATCCCAGTAGTGCCAGCATTTGTTATTGGTTTATTTCTTGATGTAGAATTCTTTCTGGAGTGACATTGAGTCTCAGTGTTTTCATTTGTATTTCTAGGATGGCCAGGATTGTTGCACATTGTTTAATGAAATTTTTAGCCATTTATATTTCTTCATTTGAGAACTTTCTGTCATTACAGATGTCTATTTTTTAACTGCGTCTTGAAATTAGAGAGCTGATTTCAGAATTAGTTTTGTCTTGTAGATTTAGTCTTTTGTGCAGTAGTTGGTACAAATTATTTCCAGTTTGATAGGTTGTCTCTTAATTCTTTTAGTGATTTCCTTTGCTGTGCAGAAGCTTTTAAATTGATGATTCCATTTGTTGATTATTGATATTATTTCTTGTGCAACCAAGGTTTTGTTTGGAAAGTCTTTCTCTACCCCTGTGTCTTCAACGATTTTGTCCACTAAGCTTCTAGTAGACTAAGTATTTCTGTTCCAATGCTTATCTGTTTGATCCCTTTTGATGATAGTTCAGTGCATGCTGAGAGATATGGGGCTACATTCAGCCTTCAGCACTGGAAGAACCGGTTTTCACAGCACCATTTCTTAAAGTGGCTTTTTTTGTTCCAGAGAAGGGATCTGGCTTCCCAGTCAAAAATAACATAAATGAGTATTTCTATAGTAGTTTTGGTATCTTTTATTCTGTTTCTTTGATTCACGAGTCTTCATTTTTTTCTTTGCAAATACCATATTTTAAAAAAAAATCATTGTAGCTTTGTAGTATAACTGTGGCTCCTCTCACCTGCGTCCTGTTGCCTACTATTCCTTTAGCTTTTCAGGGTCTCTTCTGGTCTCATATAAATTTTCACAGTACTTTCTTTAGTTCTGTAAGGAATGTCATTGGACTTTTGGTTGAGATTGTGTTAAATTTATGTAGCAGTTTTTGGAGTATGGTTATTTTCACCATGTTGTTTCTGTCTATCCAATAATGAAGGATATCTTCATTTGCTCATATTCTCTTCAGTCTTCTTTTTCAGAATACTGTAGTTTTCATTGCTGAGTTCTTTTATTTCTTTGTTAGACTAATCCAAAATATTAAATTTTACATTTTTTGATGATTTAAGGAGGCAGATATTTCCCTATTTTCTGTTATTTGTTATTTCTGTACAGGAATGCTATTTGAATTTTGTATTTTGTGGGAGACCAGCACACTGCTATCTTCAGAGAAACAAAACCCTTACTGGAATCAGTCCCTGATCTTCCTTCACCCCATTCACTGAGATATATATTGATGGCTATATTGAAACAAATATTTCTGTCAGTAAAGATTCCAGACTTGCATACCTCAAAACTATCTGTGCATTGCTAAGTAAAGGCCTCTGTGCCTGGTGTAGCTACAAAGTTTTTTTCTCTATGCATTATGCCCTGACCCGTGCCTATCTCCCTGACTGACACATATAAAAGCCATGAGCTTTGGAAGACAAGGCCTTTTGTTTTGCAGAAAACACTGGGGTCATGCAAGAACCCATCAAATATGAACCTTTTGTCTTTGTCATTCTTTTGTATCCATGTGTCATATTGCTGGGTGGGTGGGACTGAGACATTCTGTAGGGATTTTGGTAATATTTGATTTTTTTCATCTTGTTTCCCTATGAAATTCAGGCTGGGCTGGAAATCACTAAGTATCCCAGGCTGAACTTGAACTCATGGCAATCATCCTACTCAGAATTCAAAGTGCTGAGATTACAGGCATGTGCCACCATAGGTAGACATTTCATTTCTTTATATGTCTCCTTTTTGTATGTTTTACTATTTCTTTCTTTTACTTCAATGATGATTTCACTGTGTACTTTTGAAGTATCATTTTGTTTCTCTGTGTTTTGTGTAATAGGGTAAGACTCTTTGTTGATGTATTTTCCCAGGTATGATGAATTGGTCCATTATTTTGGCAATAGATTTTGTAATTGTCTTCTTTTCTTATGCTCTAGTTGTTGATGTTAGAATGCTTCATATTGTACTTACATGAGTTTTATTTTCAATATTTTTTCCACGTGTGCAGGATTTTTGACAGCTACTTCCTTGTGGACTATTTGCATAGTAACTGATCTTCCGTGGGCCCATCCATGAGAAATTTTATATAAGTGATTTTGCAAGATTCAGCTCTTATGCTTTGAATAAACTGCTTACATGATTCCATTTGTTGCTAGAAATACCTAATCTTGTCATCTATTACAACTAAATTAACAATTAGTGTGTTGATACTAGTTGTTTTAAGTTATTATTTGGTCATTCTCATCCTTGAAACATCAGTGGGTCTAGATAAAAGTGTGTATTTTCTTATGTACAATTGGTAGTTCACAAGGTCACATTTTGACCTATGTCTCGCATTTGTATATTGAGTTTTGCATAAAGCATATTGTGACTGAAGAATATTTGCATAGCGGTTTTCAGAGAAATTAATAGCCTCTTCCTACCTTTTAGTGAGAATGAAGCTCAATCATGCAGCTTCTGTCTAGAATGGAGACCAACTCAGGCTGAGCCTCAGCTTCATTTCTGTTCATTCTACTGTGATTAACCACCTCAACCTGCACCCATTAGCTCTGCTTCTATTTATCCAAGTCTCCTGTAATTTTTTGTAAATTCAGTTAAGTTCATCATATTGATTTGAATCTGGATGCAAAAACTTGGAAATCATGGGATACATGAACAGTAATTCCTGAAAACCATGGGTTCCACTTGGGACTAGTAGCGAAGGTGCACATATTGTTGGTGGATGAACTCAAGAGCTCCTGGGAGTCCACAGGTGCTTCGAGGAATCTCTCGCTCCAGAGCTTAATCATTATACCACATGTTGACTGGACTAATTACAATTAAAGGACCAAATGAGAGAACTGGTAATGACTACATGATTCTACATCTTCTGAATTTTCTTATTATGTGTCAGGTTAAATTAGCCAAAAGTTTTGAGGAGAGGTTACCCCATATGGTTATGATCCCATAGAGAATAAGATAATATAAAGAGATAAATGACATGCTCCATTGCTGACTGCTTTGTTCTCTCCTCCCCTTTGTTTTTTTTTGTCTGTTTTCTGCTGACAATAAAATTATAGGCCAGCTGAGAGATGAGATAGTGATGTTTTCCTGAAAATGATGATGTCTCTTCTCAGCTAAACTAATTCCTTCTTCATCTCCCAAAAGTTAAGTGGTTCGGTGCTCAAGGGATGCTGACTTAGTTGAGTGAGTAGCATCTTCTCCAGTTCTCACCATCATGGACCTCAGAGGTAGGTTCACTCAGATATGCAATTAAAAGTTGTTTATAAATGTAGTCAGTGGTTACATTTAATGAATTATAAACTGTGAACATTTTCAAATGAAATACTAAACTAATCTCAAGAATTCTTTCCTCTGAATTAAATGACTCTGGTTTATTGCTAAATCAATTCATAGGGAAAATACTGATTTTAGTGTTATGCTTTAAAATTTGAATTACACTCCTTATTAAAGAAACTTTGACTATGTGGGGGATAGTTAGGAAAGAATGTAGGTAGAGAAGATACAGGGCAGGACTAAAGGTTGTTTGCTTACTGCAAGCTTATCACACATATGTAGATGAAGAAACACTTCTAAAATTGTTATACCTACACACTTTGTGCCACTCAGTCCCCTGACCTGTCCTCAAGCCAGAAAGAAAGCCTAAGACCCTGATTGGCTGATATTTTACCAATCAGTGACACAGTTATTTTTAAAAATCAGTTTACCCATATTAGTGTGAGCAGTTTCCAGCTCCCACCATGGGAAATTGCATGAAATTCTCCCTGCCTCATACATGGTATAATGACTTCGTAGCTTTTCCTTACATTTGCATCCTTATAAATAAACTTTTGTCTGTCCTTACTTTCACTTCTGACTTCTTGTTTCTGCATGGACTTGATTTCCTCTTTGTATTGAGAAGTCCCTAGGCTCTAGCCAGCCTCACATCATTTCCTCATTGTTTGCTGTCATGGAGGTGAAGAACTCAGAGATCTCTGGTGAGAGTAGAGGGACAGAAGTTTGTTGAAA
>PVJX010021772.1:0-31461 GCA_004027295.1 Dolichotis patagonum | reverse complement strand
CTTTTAATCAGTTGGGAATTGGGTGTGCAGTGGGCTCTGATACCCATTATAATGGGAAGGGAGGGGTGTGTGGGGAGCGGGTAACATTCCAAGGAACTATGGACTCTGAGGCAGCCAGGCATGACTTGCAAGTCTGATAAAATTTTTCAAAAGCCAAGACATGAATCAGGTGTGGTCAGTGCATGCTTGTAATCCCAGCTACTCAGGAGGCTGAGGCAGCAGGATCATAAGTTCAAACCCAACCTAGAAAATTTAGTGACTTAGCAAGACCCTGTCCTGTCTCCAAAAAAAAAAAAGTCTTTTTAAAACGATGAAGATACAGCTCAGTGATAGGACATTGGCCTAGCATGTGTGAGGCCATGGCTTCAATGTTCATCACGGCCAAAATAAATAGATAAAATCTAAGTAAATAAGCAGGATGGGGTGGGTAGTGTGGGTATGAGAAGGTGTCAAGGAAGAGAACACTTGGAAGTGCTTGCTAAGTTTCCACATTTTCAGGGCTCTGGGCAAAGCGCTTTCTCACTCATGTTTTCTCTTCCTTTCACGGAGCCATGGTGCCGGCACTGTGACCCTGTTTACACAGAAGTGAGGCTCAGAGAAGTGACTGCGCCACCTTCACACAGCCAGTGGGTCACAGAATGGGGCTTCTACTTCCCATGAGCTCTCAAGTCACTCGTGTCCTTGAACTTCCTCTGAGTGGAGACAGGGGTAAAGGAGAAGAGAGAAAGCTGGGGGTGAGGGAAGAAGAAAGAGGTAGGGTTGAAAAAAAAATGAGAAAATGGTGTCATGCAGGGACACTATCTCCTGAGGTTCCGGTTGACTCATTGCCAATTTCAAAATGGCGGCCACCAGGGACGCCATGAATAAATAGGATGTGCACTTGGGTAGAAGCAATGGGCCTCAGGGTTCTTAGAGGTGAGAATCACTTTCTTATAATCTGGGTTGACAGCTCTTCCCCTTCTGTCTCACGGTAGCTTCCTTCAGTGCCACCAGCCCTGGGAGGCAGAGTTGTTTGAGTGAAGGAGGCGGGGCTGGCAGGTTGGCCCCACTCCCAGGGAAGGCTGGGTTAATTAGGGGGAAGAGCTGGGGAAGCCACCCCAGTGGAGCCTCATTAGCAATAAGATGAGGCTGAATTATGCCAAGGCACATCTGCTGTGGTGACTCGCTGAGTTTTAAGCAGAGGAAGAAAAAGACCTAGGTGCCAGTTGGTACCTGACTTCAACTGCATCTCCTCAAGGCCTTGAAAAATCAACATCATGTTTCACATGGTCCCAAAAAAGAAACTGAGGCTTAGGGCGGCCAGGTCATTTTGCCACCCAATGGGTAAGCTGGTCTTTTTCCTTAGGGGTGTTTACGATCTGCACCTTAGCAGAAAGGAGGCCCGGGGGAGGGGGCGAAGAACGTCAGGTGTGAACCCCAGGCTACCAGTGTGGCCCCTGTCTCCATGGTGGCCCATCCCTGACCAGTGGGTTCTCAGCATCAGCTATGATCTGTTTCTCAATGGCCCTTGAGGCCTCTTTGTCCTGAGGATTTTTAAAGCCAGCGCATGACTTAAACTCAGGTTTTATGGTTTACTTCTAAAATGTTCCCCAAAGTCTCATGTGTTTGAAAGGTGAATGGACCATGGAGGAGCTATACTCATAAGTGGGTTCAGTCAGCTGGTGGCTGAACGTACTGTTAGCTGGTGGGACCTGGCTCTGGTGGGTCACTAGGGCAATGGCCTGGAAGGCTGCATCCTTTTCTCCTTTCTCTCCCTTCTCGCCTCTCTCCCTTCTTCCTGGTCACCATTTGGTGAGCATCTTTCCTTTGACGGACCCTTTCACCATGGCATTTCTGCCTTGGAGCTAGCCAGCCATGGACTGAACCTGCCGAAACTATGAGCCAAAATAAACCTTTCCTCCTTTGAGTTACGGAGAATAAGGTCCCCGCCCAGGACATCCAAGCATGCAGAAAGCTGACCTGGACTGCTCTAGGCGGCAGTTCTGGGCCAACTCCCAGCGGTCTCTCCTGGGCAGGGCACGGCCCTGAAGGTCAAATCAAGGCTAGCAATTGCTGAGCCTCTGGGACGGTCTCAGGCCATCCTGGCCTTGTGTGGGAACGCAGCAGAGGCATGCCGGACCTCAGGCTCCACCGAGGAGCTGCCGTGTCCCTTGGAGAGGATGCCGTGGTCAGGCAGGTCGCGCTCTGCAGCCCTTTGTCCCTGCTTGATCAGCAAAGATTTGTTATACACTTCCTCTCCACGTGGTATCCAAGAGGGGGCTTCCTCCTTCCTTCCTTTTCTCCCTCTCTCTTTCTTGGCTTTTTTTTTAAACTATCAAGTGAAATATTTTTATAAAGGGACACGTCCCAGAGAAGGCTTTTCTGAAGTGCATTAGATTGTGTTTTTCCTATTTCACCCATTCCACTGGCGGCTCGCGGCTCTTGGTCGCTGCTCCAGGCCCCTCTCAGCCGGGGGCTTCTCGGACCCCCTCAGCCTCCTCTGCACACACCTCTGCCTTTCCTTCACAGGTGCGCAGGATGCACACATCTTGCTCCTCTGGGGCTGGAAATGTGCTCCCCTCAGACCAAGCCCTCAATGCCAGGGAATGTGACTTCATCTGACAGGGCCAGGTTGTTACCCCAAAACAGCTGCCCTGTCCCTCAGCAGTGTGTGAGGCCACCCGGTTCCCTGCATCCTCAGGGATAATGGGACAGTCTCGGTGTGAAGTGGGGTCTTGTGGTGGCTGGGGTCTTTCAACCTGTGCACCTTAAACAATTTCCCCCGAATCTGGGGCAAGTCACCAGCCTAGACTCAGTGTCCCCAGCCTGTAGGGACTGTCTCAGTTAGAAAATGCTGAGCACATCAGAGAAGAGCAAGAGTCAAAGCCCCGGAGAAAGTCAGAAGTAAGCTTACTGGAATGGGATCATGGTCTTATATCTTTACCAGATCAAAAAGTTTTGTCACGTTCATAAGAACAATAATTTGCAAGGTTTGGTGGTGCATGCCTGTAGGCCTGGCACTCAGGAGGCTGAGGCAGGAGGATTGCCACAAGTTTGAGGCCAGCCTGGGCTACATAGGGAGTTCACGGCCAGCCTGGACTAGATAGCAAGACCCTGTCTCGACAAACCCACCAATCAACTAACCAACCAACCAAACAAACAAACTGAAAAACTCAAGAGTGATCATTTATTTCTTCTTTCCCTCCCTAAACCTCCTGCATGCTAGAGATGCTTCTGCTTTCATGGGATTTTTAAGACCAGAATGAGTTTATATTTTTGATCTCCTTGAAACAGTCTTTTGACAGAGTTCATGCAGTATTTCTGCCCCTTTTGTAAGCATTGAAACCATACAACACAACACAACACAACCCTCCTTGGGGGTGGGGTCCTCCAGTTCTGGCGTAGTCTACTGTTCCCACGGCGACGCTCAGGGTGAGCTGTCTGGGCAGGCCTGCGCCTTCTCCCGCGGTGGGGATGGCAGGAAAGGTGACACGAGGATGCAGGTGGTCAGAACTTGGGCACATCGTCACCTGCGGGTCCCCTGGACACTGGACACCATTTCCTGTGGGCATGAGGAGCCAGTGCTGGCCAGGATGTCCAGCTGGGCCCCTGCTCTCTTTTTCTGGGCTCTTTAAAGTTTTCTAGCCCTAAAGTTAAGTCCTGCTGCTGTCTGGTGGGGGAGGAGGACAGTTTCCAGCCAGCAACTTCTGCTATATCAGACGCGTCTGTTCCTCTCTCTCTCTCTTGGAAGCACCAGGAACTCGGTTCTTTTTAAACTTCTTTGCAAATTCAATCTCCTCGCTGTGACCACTTTTTCTGCCTGACGGTAATGACGAATGATTTGGGGCTTCCTCTTCCCAGCGCTGCCATCTAGTGCAGTTTGAGGGAAGACATTCACACTGTAGTCTAAGTGATGGCAGCTCTGAGAATTGTATTTTCCCACAGTTTCTCCAGGCAGTCACTTTCTTTCTGTGTCCCCACCTCCAGCCAGCCAACAGCCAACCATGCTGATTCTCTCCCTGTGAAGCACTTCAGCGGCTCTCATATTATTCCCATCCCTATCACAGCACCCCAGTCCCTCCCGTCACCTCACTTCATGATTCTGATAACGGGGCCTGCACCCACAGCCTCCCCTGACCTGGTGTCCCCTGCTCTGCACACCTAGCTAGAGAGCTCTCAGGAGGCAAAGACCCTGCCTCTCGCCTGCTTAACCCCTTTTTTGCTGCTTCTTCTTGCAGGCTCAAGTCCCAGCTGTCACCCAGGCCCACTGCATGACCTGGCCCGAGCCCTCTCCCCGCTCTGCCCACTCCACTCCCAAGGCTCTGGAAGTTTCTCCGTGGCCCCAGTACTCTCTGCATCAGGGCTTTTGCACATCCTGTTCGGTCTCCATTCTATATGAATGGGTCAGTGGTTGCGTCTCTGGGGAACTCTCCTATGTTCTCTATTTACTGCTCAGTCAGCTCTTGGTCTTGTTATGGGTCCCCAGTTGGGAGAGCGACCGGGGACCCAGTTTGAGGTCAGAAATTGGTAACAGTTGTACTCAGTGGCCTTATTCAAGCAAAGACCTTGCTACTTAACCCACCAAACCTCCATTTTCACATCCCGGGAATGGGAGCGATTCCACCTCCATGGGCACTGAGGCTGAGCTGTCGCCAAAGTCTAGCCCTCCCGCCACCTGCTTGTAGGACGTGCTCTGCCAATGCTGGCCTTAGGGTGTTTTCACAAATTCATTTATAACTATTCATTATGATTGGTGCAGTATAACTGTAAGTCTTGCTCCCAGATCCTTTGCCTAATAATAATAATAATAATAATAATAATAATAGGAATCTGTGCCCCTTCCACAAATGCCCGGATGGAGAAATTCACACCACATTGAGCCTCATTCTGCTCTCTCTCATCGTTAGAAGGAATTTAAATCTGGATAACACACACCGTGCATGAAGAACCAGTCGGGGCCTAGGAGGGCTTGTTAGCAGACCAGTCGGGGAGGCTTCTCCAGTGTCACTGTCACCAGGGATCCACAGAGCCTCCCGTGACCTCAGCAGCAGCAGGTCCCCCACACGGGCCTTCACTGCCTTACAGGGTCCTGAAGCCAGCCTGGGGATTTGCGCCAGCCCTTTGACTCCGATGTGGTATTTTGGTTTGAGCTGTGTCAAAATCCCGAGCCTCTACTTGAGTTCCTGCCTCAGGGAAACCAGCCAGTCCCCAGGCTCTGGCTATCAGCTCAGCGAAATCTCAGGAGAAATAAAAGCTTGGTGCCTTGTCACCCTGCCCTGTGGGATTCGGAACTTATCTCTCCCAGCGCCTGCCTCTGGGTTTCCGTCTTCCAAATAGAACCACGTGGCTGGCGGCCTATCATTCTGGGGCTGTGGCTGGTTTGTACCAGGTGCTTCCCAGGCTTGTCCCCAGTCCAGGTGGAGAACAGAAGTGACTCCACTAACAAAGGGTGGGAATTTCCAATCGTGGTGGGGAGATGAGATAAGCGGGGGAGGGCCGCTATTGTTAGGCAAATCTTCTAATCGAACCCCCTGGCCTCACCTACAGTACTAGTTCAGCGGGAACCCAGGCTGGATGTTAACTTTTAACCAGCAGCAGCCCCCACTGTCTGCAGAATCCGAAAGGAGAGAAAAGGAGGTTCCCCTCTTTCCTGTAGGTCAGATCCACAAGGCTTTCCCTAGGGTTCAGGGCCCAGCGAAACCTGCTCCCCACGGCCCTCCTTTAGTTTGGTCCTCTAGCCCTTATGTCCACCCCATGACCCTTCTCTACTTCCCCGGTGTAAAAACCAGCTGACCGAGAAATTACTATGTGCGGGGATGCAGGGGACAGAAACAGGAGCACCTCGTGTGGACCTTGGAATGAGTCTCAGGGGGACCCACAGGTACCTCGAGTACAGATGAAGAGACAGAGGGTCAGGGTGGGTGGCAGTGACATGGTGCCCACTGGGCACCACCCTCTCCCATCACTGGCTGTCTGCACTTGCTGAGGCTGCTGGGCCTGGAGTGCCAGCAGGGGAGGACTGGCCGGGGCACCTTTGTCATTCTGTCTACTGCTGCTCTGCATGCTCTATGCTCAGCCAATGTGGTGAAAGGACACTTCAAGGTCACACCTCTAAGTTGAAGTCCTCCGGCTCCTCCAGGCCCCTCTGATTCCAGGCACTGGACAAGACCTTTTACTGTATGAACACTGCATTTCTTTCTCTTCTCCTCCTTTCTTTGCCTCCCAGCGTCCTCCCTCCCTCCCTCCCCCTTTCCTCTTTCCTTTCCCTTTGTCTATCTGAACTTCTCAAAGCCCTTCCCTCGTCTTTTCATCTCTCTGGATGTGGAGCAGGACAGGTTGGTTGATACAAAAGTGGCTTCCCGGAGCATCTTTAGGAAGTTTATGAGACCCCAGGTTGTTGAGGGAGACCGAAGGCCCCAGCAAATTGCAAACTGCTGGGGGAACTCCAGGGAACCCCATTCATGTTGTGTTTGTTCTGTTCATGGCGCCCCCTGGAGTCAGACAGTGGAATGGTCCTGAATTTCAGGGAATGGGGAACAAGCACTAAATTAATGGGGACTCCACCTGTCTGGCAGCTGTACTCCAGGGCCTTGGCCTGCCATCTTTATGCTGGTGCTGGACACTCCTGGATGCAGGGCTGGGAGACCCAAGGTCTAGAGGACAGCTGCTCCTCCAAGCAGCAGAGCTTCCCTGGGAGGGGCCGGCGTGACGCGTCACACAGGCAGAGCTGGGCCGGGGCGCAGAAGCAGGGGGTGTCATTGAGTTTCTGATGGGAGGAAGGGGTCCTGATCCTTCCATCCTGACTGAGAAGGGGTGAGAGGATCCTCCTCTGGGAGGGCTCCGGCCACCAGCCCAGAGCTGGCCAGGGACCTGTCTGGAAAGGGCTCACTCCAAAGGACCCCACCCAAGGACAGAGAAGAACCTGTTAAATTGTGGTATCTATGGAAACACAGGTCAAAGGACTGACCCCGCAGTCCTGCAGGAGCACCTCAACAGCCCCAGCCCTCTGGCCTCTGCTGCCCACAGGTGTGAAGACCCTTCAGGCACGCTCACACTGTCGGCCCCTTGTCCCCAGCTTGAGCCCCACATTTCTTGCCCCTGTTTTGCACCAGCTGTTTACATACAGATGTGGCTTGGTGGGATAACCAGGTGCTCCCAGCTGCCAGCCATCAAGTTATCACTAATTCCCAATGAGGGGGCGCTGCAGCCCAGCTCCATCTGCTCCCCACGCCACGCCGACCCCACGCCACGCCGACCTCCGGATGAACTTGATGGCATCCTGCTCTCATTGCACCGATTAAAACCACACCCGCTGGTGCCATGACAGAGCTGACCAAGCTGGAGCCAGGAGAGAAGAAGGGGTGGGGGCCCCGATTCCTGGAAATCTCTTCTCCTCCCCCTGAAAAGCTCTGTGGACACCATGCACGCTGCCCCCCTCATAACCCAGTACTAGTAAAAACCCAGACCCACACTGTATTGGAGCCGTGGACCTGTGCATGAATCCTGCCTGCTCTCGGAACTGCTGGGTTATTTGTGAATGGTGCTGAGACTAAAGCTTTACTCCTGGAGCAGATGCACCAGGCACCTGTATAAGCTCCACGGTTCATCCTGGGTTACTGCACCTGCCAGTTATCTTCCCACCACCATCCTGCTACAGTCCTCTCTGGGAGAGGAATGGAAAGGCCCTCATACTTTTATTGTCCTTAGAGTGATAACAAATGCCTCTGGGAGAGAAAGTCCTCTATTTAAAGTCAGTATCTAAATATGACTGGCCTCGAGCTTACGATCTTCCTGCCTCAGCCTCTCACGTGCTAGGATGACAGGTGTGTGCCACTGCACCCGGCAAGGCGAATACGTCTTTAAATCTCTCAGGAACAGTGTGCGCTGTCTGGTTTCCAAGGAATCTGCTTTTCCTGCACCCTTCGGTTCAGCTTGCCGTGGAAATCCCAGGCTTTGGTGGAGTCTGCAGAGGGCCCTGCGGACTGACCACTGCACCGCTCCTAAGCTCTGTCATCTCAGGAGTCACACACATGCGCGCACGGACACAGGCACATGCACACGTGCACATGTGCACGCACGTACACACAGATGGATCAGCTTTGTGCTCACAGTGACCCTATCGAGAATGCACAGCCACCACTGCCATCTCCCAGAAGAGGCCGCCAGAGGCAAAAACTTCAAACCCAGGTCCCCAACCCCACGGGCTTTGCTTGTCACACTGCTGCCTGCCTCTGTCACTTGCCACTGCTTGACTCTGGGGATTGGACACCAAGGGACATCATAGCCATGGGCAGAGGACCTTGGGGAGGTGCGGACAGCTTCGATGCTGTCACCTGTTCTGTCTCTGGGCAAAATGTGTAAGAGCTGTTATCTCTGTGACCATATATATATTTTTTTTTCTAAAAGAAAATTATGCAATAAAATAAGGCCCTGGCTTCCCCCGAAGCCATTGGAAAGCCCTATCTGTAACAAAGGTCAAACAAAGGGCACAAAGGACGACTTCCAACCTTCTCCCCGGCTCGGTCATTTCTCCCAGTGGACCTGGCGCTGAGCAAACAGCGAAACCATAATACTGAGGTAGAAATAAAGGTAAGTAGGAAGGAGGCTGGGAAAACTATAATTCTAAAATTGTACTTGTGAGAAAACTGCAGCTGTGGGACACAGAGGTACCCAAGGTGACAAATGCCTTTTTCTGCCTTCTGGCTAACTCATGGCAACATTCTTGGGAGTCGCTAAACATACCCGAAGGCTGCACGCTGAGCCGGTTCTGTCACCTGGGGTCTTCTTCTAATACAGCAGAGTCACAGAGTCCGGGGGCACACTGAAGCGCCCCCAGACCCCGGCTGCCATGTGAGTCCCCCCCGGGCGCCTGGGCTGCTTTTCGGGCGTGTGCTTGGACTCTGCCTCATAAATCTGCCTCTCTTCCCTCTCTTCTCACCGCCGCACCCTGAGATGCTTTCTGGAATGAGAGTCAGTGAGTTTACTCCACGGGAAGGGGGGCTGAGGTTGAGTCGAGATTCTTGTTTCCTTTTTTTTTCTTTAGCCGGGGGGGAACTTCCTTAGATCCCATCTGGAGACAATATGCTCCCCACTGCAGTGAGCAGAACCTGTCTACTCAGCAGCATGGGGAAAGGCGGGAAGGGAGGACCAGGGCCTCAGAGGTAGGACTGCATTTTGGGAGAATGCATTTTGGGGGACTGCATTTTGGGGGAGTGTACTAGAGATTAAACCCGAGCCTTTGCGCTACATCCCTTGTCCCTTTTAAATTTAATTTAAAATTTAAAAAATTTTGCAACAGGGCTCTAACTCATGATCCTCTCACCTCAGCCTCCCAGCATGCTAGGATTTTAGGTGTGCAACCAAGCTTGGTTGGTCTGGGCGTGAGCCCTGGGTGGCGTGAACCCTCCTGCGTGGTACCCTCTTCCTCCGTGTTCACGACTGTAGAACTGAGTGAATGAGTGTCACCTTCTGGCTCTGGGGGAGATCACTGCCAGCGATCTGCTCACTCGAGGCTCATGGCAACAGCAGCGTCTTCTTGGACACCCTGGTGGCCACCCCCACACACCCATGGGCCTCCCCCTCCAGGAGCTGAAATAAATGAGTAGAATCTGAACGTGATGAGTGTCTGGAAGTGGAGTGGCCCTCAAACTCTCTATACATGTGCTGTTGTGAGGCTTTAGGGACTCTTGGAAATCCAGCTGACATGGTCTGGGGCGGGGGTGGTCACCTCTAGAAGGCAAGGCAGGGAGTCATGAGATTCTGGAAGCACAAACATTGTAAGGGCCCTGCCTCCCCGATCAGAGCAGGTCCGGGGCTCAAAGATGTGGGCATGGAGACCAGCCAGCGGGGAGGCAGAGGGGACACAGGCTGTGCCGGATGGCTGCCGGGTGGCTCGAATGTCATAGCTCAGTGACCCACACATACCTCTGGCCAGTCCTTGCCCACTGATTGGGCTGCCTGGCTTCCCACACACTGGGCACCCTCGAGGGTCCACTCAGTGCAAACTGAGATTGATTCACCACTGGGACTCTCAGTGTCCCACCTGTAAAATATGAACACAGAGCCCGGGTCTTTCCGGGTTGTTTGGAGTTTACACGAGGTCACGTAAATACAACAGCTAACTTGGCAACCGAGCACCCAGCCTGCATGCTGATGCCTGGCCTCACCTCTATCCTGGCCCCACCTCTTCCCTGGGCCCTAAGACAGATGGCTGCTTTTCCCAGCAGGCTTTGCTCCTGGCCTCTGCACTCAGCACAGTGACCTTTGTGCTGCAGCCTGAGTATCTGTGCCCCTCTGCCTGGGGTCTCCTAAGGGGCCCTATCAGCCTGGTCAATACCTGCAGAACTGCACTGGGTCTGAGACTCCTGCCCCCCAACCCTCCTCCTCTACCCCTCCTTTGTCAAGAGGTAGACCCACATCACTGCCTGCAAGCTCCGCACCCTGCCTCTTCCTGAACCCCCTCTTTGTCTTGAATCTGTCCCAGGAAACCTAATTGCATCTGAGCAGCTTCTCTAGCGGTCCCCATAGTTCAAGTGCAATGCCACCTCTGGGCCCGTCATCTCCACACCTTCCTTCCCCAGGGAAGGTCTTGTGTCCCGAGGAGATGTCAGTGGTGTGTGGAGACACTGTTGATTATTGTATTGGAGGGATGGGGGTCGGTGGTAGCTGTGGAAGTTACAAAACATCCTACAACACACAAGGCCAGACCCATAGCAAAAAATGACCCAGTCCTGAGTGGACCCTGGTGTCCCCTGGAAGGGTCAGATCTGTACTTGAGCAACAAATGAATCCACAAAGAGCCCAGTGGTTAAGGTCCCCAGTCCACTCCTGCCACTCACTACCTCGACGCGCGGAATGTGCCTTTGGGGGAGGGTCATTTCCTTATCTGGACAGCAAGGCTGCTAATAGCTGGCACACAGCTGCATTATGGGGCTGAAAGAAGATAAAGTGGACAGAACACCTGGTTTCACCACCACAGAAAAGGCACACAGGACACAGGAAGCCTCTTCCTGCCCTGCCCATGTCTCTCAGAGCTGGAAGCCTGTCCAGACCCCGTTGCTCAGGATAACTGTCCCCAAAAGCAGACAACAGCTTTCTCAGTCAACAGTTCTTCTACTTACGCCCTGCATGTCAGTCAGTCCCCTCTCTCTCGTTTTTCATTTATTTCTCCATTCATCCAGCTAAGGTTTCTGAGCACCTGTGATGAGCTCTGAGCATTTGGAATCCATCAGTCAACAAGGCACGCAACAGCCTCAGAGGAGAGGAAGGCAGAGAATGGGTTGGGAGGCTGGGGGACAGTCACAGAGCAGGGATGCTGGGCTTGTGTGTGCATGCGTGTGTGTGTGTCTTTGTGTGTGTGTGTGGTCTGTGATTTGACCACTGTCTCACTGGAAAGGGCACATCTGAGCCCAGACCTGGAGGAGGATTTACCGAGCTGTGAGGCTATCTGGAAGAAGCCCACGAAGAGGCCCAAAGCCTTGAACACCTCCGTTAGCAGCCACAGGGGTTCCTGTCCTCCTCTGGGTCTTTCCTAGGAAGCCTCCTGCCAAGACATAAATTACAAGCCTGGCGCGGCTTCTTGAGTGTATTCCACCCATAATGAGCAAGTAAATGCGCTGATTTTAAATAAGCATCAATACCCACATCTTTCCCATCACTCCCTTTCGAGAGGGACACAACTGGGCCATATTGGCTGATAATGCTGCCGATGGACAGACACGTGACAGAGACATGTCCAGCCTCACACGGCGGAGGGCCTTGAATGCCGGGTCAAGAAGTGCCGTCTATTTGTCCCCGGGCCTCTGCAGACTCCTGCCTCGAGCAGCTGCAAAGGATTAAAGCGACACTCCGAGCTGGACACCACCCCAGCAGTGCCGTGTGTGTGCCACCAGGGCAGGTGGGAGCCAGGACGAGGACGCCGCCCTGTCCTCTTGTGTGGTTCTCTGAGCGTGAATGTTAGCAGGGGACACGGACTTGGGCACATTGTTCACCTGCAGGGGCCTTGGCATGGACACGGCTGAATGGGATCCTTGAGGACATCCTGACCCACTGGGCAAAGTGGGGTGCAGGCAGGCAGAGCCACCCACATGGCAGTGAGGCTCTCCTGGCCCACGCACCCGCCCTGTAAGAAGTGCCGTGAGCAGGCGTCAGCCTGGTGGCTCTGTCTCGGCAATGGTAGTGACAGCAGTGGCAGCAGACTGGTGTTGCCGGGTTTGGGAAAGGTGGGTGACAGTAAGTTAAAGCCTCGTTAGTGTCTTAGTCTTCTCCGTAATCCCAAGGGGGAGGTGTTGTCATTATCAGGGTTGCCAGTGCTGGAAGGCACCCGGGTTCCCGGGGCTGAGGTTGACCAGGAATCAGCGGATCTCGATGCCACATTCAGGGTCTTTAGCTTTGAAATTGAGGCGTGGTCCTAGGCGTGGCACCATGGCCCTGATGTGGAGAGGCCCTGTCTGGACGCGATTGCCTCCTTCTCTCCTTGCTGTCATAACCTCCCGCCAGGAGCCCAGGCATAGTCTCCTGCCAGGCTTCTGGCCACCACCCCAGTGACCACCTCTCATTATCCAGGGCGCTCCCAGCATCCACCTCTCCAACATCTATGGCGGACTAAAGCTCGCATTCCTGGGCACGGCATTCAGGGTCCCCACCATCAAATGCCAGCCACATCTGCCACCACCTCTTGCAGCCCCCTTTGGCCCTCTGGCAGTGCTTGCTATTTGGGAACCACTGTCCACTGGTGTCATACAACAAAAGGAGTGGCCAGCACCCTTGGGATCTCAAGTGTCACAGGGATGCACAGCTTGCTCTGCTGGGCAGGTGACACAGGTTTTGCCACTAAAGGCATCGGATGCCTCGAAGCCGAGCACCCAGGAAAGCAGCAGGCTGCTTCCTGCAGAACTGAGCTGCGCCCGCCAGACAGCCAGCGGGACAGCGTCCTTGAAAGCTAAGCAGAAGCAACCCCTGCCACCCAGGTGTTCGCTAACTCCTAAATCCCTCCGTAATTAACTGGGTAATCTCAGTGCCCCGTTCCGAGAACCCCTCCTCTTGGTGTCTTTAGCCTTGAAAATGGGGCCTCTGCCATCCTGGGCTTGGGACCCGAGAAAGGAAAATGAGGATCTTCTTGGGTAAATCCTCCTGGGAGATGTTGTTCAACAGGATAACTGACAGGAAGGGAGAAGAGAGGATGATTACCTGGGGTTTTGGAGATTTGCCTTATAATCGTGATGACCTCCCGGAGTTCTAGCGTTCCTCATCCTCAAAATGCTCTCCTAGCAGGAATGAGGTGCTGGGCTCGAGGGCCTACTGGGTACCAGGCACCAGGCTCCACACCCAGCATGGTACAGGTCACCATGGGACAGCGCGGAAGCTCCCATGGGGACAGAAAGGCCCCAGGAAATAACCGGGGGCCTACGCTGGTCACTGAGATGACACGGTGGTGAGTTCACGGCTGCCTGCAAGCTCCTAGGCACCTGGGGAGCGGCAGCTGCGTGGCACTGACTGAGCGAGGAGCAGGAGCCGCCACACAGGGCTCTGGGAAGAGGATCCCGGGCCCTCTTTCTTCGCGTTGTTGTGACTGCCTCGCTGTCTGGAACTGATTCCAAATGTTCTAATTTGCATGGTTATTTTGGCTTTGGGGAAGAGCCAGGAGTTGCACAGTGCCAGATGCAGTGGCTGAGAGGATGAAGACCCAGCGCAGCGTTTTCTACGCCTGTCTCTCCACTGGGCGACACCTGGCACCGGCGCTCGCCATGGTACTGGTTGCACTTTGCAAAGACACTCACGAGAGAGGACATACAGAATGGCTTCAGAAAGCCGCACGAACAACGGGATAAGCATGTCTGAAGCGAAGGGAAGATTTTGAGGGTGATAAGCGGCAGAGTGTTTTATTGTAATACATATTGTAAATAAATATTTTAAACACTTCAATATTCCCAGTACATTTTGATCACATCTCATGTGGCTGCTTTGGTGTCACAATGGCAGAGATGAACAAGTGCATCAGAGGTCACACAGCTCACAGGTCCAAAAGATTTATTATTTGGCTTTTTACAGAAAGGCTGCACCTTCTTATAGGTCACGGCAGGAAGTTTGTTTTTGTTTGTTTGTTTGACTGATCTTTTTAAATTGAGTTTTTTGGGACAGAATCTTCTTGTGTTATTCAGGCTGGCCTGAATTCATTTAGTACCTCAGACTGGCCTTGAACTCATTGGGGATCTTCCTGCCTCAGCTTCCTAGGTGCTGGGATTACAGGTGTAATCACCATTACAGGTGTGACCACCATGCCCAGCTGGAACTTTGTATTTTGTGTTGATATACAATTGAGTAGTCACAACGGTTTTACAAGCAGGACTGATATTTTTTAATGACCATGCCGGCTGCTGTGTGAAGGAGATTCTGGAAGGGGCAGGAAGATACCGGGGAGAGATGCGGGGAGGCTGTAACATTTTCCCAACCGCTTTCCCCTGTGCTGCAGATCAACTTCGGGACCAGAGGGTGCAGATTCCTGGGTCATGTTAGCCATCATGCAAACAGCTCCCTAGTTTCTATCTTATCTACATAATCTTAAAAGAGATAATACATTTCAGACACTTCATTCCATGCCCGGCACACGGAAGTACTGAATATAAATTAATTAAGTAGTTTGTAAAATATTGGCAAGAAGCCGCAGCCTCCTGCCCCACATGGGGCTCTCTGGAAGCAGAGCCTGAGACAAAGATGGGGTGCAGTGCTAGGACGCTCCCTAGTAAAAGAGGGGGGTGGAGGACCGGAGAGGATGAACAGGCCGAGGGAGAGAGAGAGAGAGAGAGAGAGAGAGAGAGAGGCTTCCAGGCAGAGATGGGCCGGGGGGAGCCTCTGCCTGAAGCTGGGGGGGCCCCAGAGCTGAAGCTGGGCCTCAGAGAGTGTCCTTTGGGGAGGTAAGGGAGTGCGCTTTGTTCTCTCCTATGGGGCAGCCACCCGCTGAGGACTGTCCAGGGCCTGAGGGCAAGTGGCATTCCTGGAAAAAGAGCCACAGATTCAAGGCTTGAAGGGACCCAAGGGCCTGGTGGAGGACACAGAGCTGCTCAGAGAAGGGGACGAGGCTCATGGACGCTGATGTCCTCTCCAGGGACAGTGAAGATTCCAGTCCCGCCCTCCTCTCCCCTCCCCTCCCAGGGGTCCCCTCCTTCCTCTAATCAGAACAGCGGAAGCCCTCATGCTTCCTGCCTGCACCAGCCCCACAGGCACAGGGGCCAGGCTGCCTCACAGTTGTCTCTCAGCGCCTGTAATCACTTACTCAAGACCAGTGAGGGTGGCAGAAAGTGGGAGCATTCCCACGTCCTCTGCATAGCCAAGGAAGGTTAGCAAAATACCAAAATTTGGACCAACGTGGCTTCCTTTACAGAGTCCCTCTCTGCAGAGCGTAAAGCAGGGCTCTCCAAGAAGGGCTGGGAGATAAAGAATTTCTTCCTGCAGCAGTAATAAATCAAACAACACTCCACGGACAGTGGAAATTGATTTTTCTCACTCTTCTCGGAGCCTCGCTACCAAAGCCAGGGTGCGACGTGATTGCGGTGACAAGCTTCAACTTGGCTGCATCAATTATCAAAATAAGAAGTGTCAGGCTTTGGCACGGCAACGCTGTGACACGAACTCAGCTCCCACCGTTGCTGCCCTACGTGTGCCCCACCCCCATGGTGGCTTCTGACTTACAGCCCAAGGTGTGACCAAGCCAAAGCCAATGTGTGCCACCAAGGCAATCCTCCTTCCCTTCTCAGTGTTCCCCTGGTGTCTCCATGACCCAACCTGGATTAAAATCCACATGGATCCAGTCTCTCTCTCTTTCCATCTCATTTACTTTTGGATTCCAGTGACCTCGCCTGAGAAGTGTTGCTTTTTGGATCCAAGAGTGACTCGTGTGCACACCTGTAATGCCAGTAACTTGGGAGGCATGAGCAGGAGGACCACAAATTTAAACCCAGCCTGGCCAATTTAGGGAGAACTTATCTCCAACTTAAAAAAGGGCTGGGGATGTAGCCCAGTGGTAGAGAGCTCTTGCCCAGCATGCATGAGGCCCTGGGTTCTATCCCTGGCACTGCAAAACAAGCAAACTAACTAACTAACTAACTAACTAACTAACTAACAGCAAATCAGCAGCCAAGCTCATCTTGAGCTCTTGTCTCTATAATGCCTGCTAGCATCTCATTGGTTAAAGCAAGTCACTTGATAAGAGACCATCCCATCCACCAGGTGCCTATGGCACCAGCGTGGTGTCAAGTGGCACACCTGGGGAGAGGAGACAGGTCAGCAATTCTTGGCTGCATGTTCTAGTCAAGGTAATGGGGGTCGATGATAATGGTCATGGTTTATATTATTTGATGTCCCTCCAAATCCTTATGAGCTCATAGGTTGGTCTTTGGGGAGGTGACTGGGTCATGGGTATGTGAAAGTCATCCCTGGATTGGCCTACTGATGCATTTATGCTGATGGTGTTGTGACATTAGGAGATAAAGCCTGGTGGGAAGAGGTGGGTCACTGCGGGTGTGGCCTGGAAGTGTGTCTATATCCCCCTCCTCCCTTGATTCCATGCTGCCTCCTGTGGCCCTGCTCTGGACTGTTTCTCTCCTACCACACACCTGTGCCATGCTGCCTTGTCTTAGAGCAGCTGACTATGGACTGAGACCTGGACAAACTGTGAGCCAAAATAAACCTCTCTTCCTTTAACTTGTGAGTGTTGGGTATTTTGTCCCAGCAAAGGAGAAATAACTACAACAGTGATCAAATGTTTTCACCCCTCCCTTTCTTCCTCCTTTCCTTTTCCTTACAAACGGTGACAAGAGATGATACAAACAATTAGACTCGACAGCTGGGAAGACGAGTCCTTAATCCATACCCAGATACAGCAGGTGCTCCCCGGGGAAGACATCAGCAGACTCCTGGGCTCCCAGGCAGAATCTCCGTATCCCTGTGTGACAGCAGGTTGCCTGGTGCTGTTACGATCTGAACAAGGTAACTGTCCTAAAAAGCAGGTTTGCTTCCTGAATCCCCATCTCACTAAATTACCAACGTGTCCAGCCTTTACATAACACCTCACTGCACTCACCACACATTTTATCCATTTCCTCCCACAGAACTTCAGGAGGCAGAAGCTCAGAGAGGACGGTTAATCTGCAGGAAGTTACAGAACGACAGCTCAGAAGAGCCCGCACTCACACTCAGCACTTAGACAGCAATTCCACTGCTCTTCCTGGACCCCCAACCCTTCCTGCTGCCTCAGTAGCCAGCTCTGCCTATTTACTACTGGGTCAGAAATGGGACACTGCACAGACAGCAAGAATGGGCAGGGAAGGGCGCACCGTTCTGTGCCCCCTCGTAAAGCCTGAGCACATGTACATCCGGGAAACCTCAGGGAATGCACTTTCCTTGTCTGTTCACCCGTGGGTGCAGAATGAGGTCAGAAGGGTGCAGAAGGAGGCACAAACAGTGTGGCTGACCTTGCTCTTCAACATCCTTCCTCTGTACACGTCTGTGCTCCTGCGTGAAGGTTCTCAAGTGAGTCTCACAACCTTCGGGGACACAAATGACAACCTCTCTCCGTTGGAACAGACTAGCCGAAGCCCCAGTGCACAAATTAAAAGGTAAAAGGACACATCAAAAAAAAAAAAGTGCATGAAATGACAAGCCTATCCTTACTGGCAGAAACACAAAGGTTTTGTTCTGCTGGATTTTTTTCCCCCTCCAGTATTGAAATGTGGCCAAGCTGCTTATGATAAAGAGATTAATTGTTCTTTCAGCAAACTTGTTAGTAAGAAGACATCCAAAACCTGAGGGTTCCCTTCTTTGTGGGCACAATGGCTGGATTTGGGAGGCAGTGAGGATGGTGGCTGTCTGGTTTCACTCCAGACCCCTGGGGGTGTCCCCAGCTGCCCCCTGGAGACTGTGCCACAACATGGGACAGGTCTTTCCACTGTCAGCTTTTGCCCAGCTTTGGTGGCAAAGAAGGCATTTCTGGGGGGAAGAGATCATTTCTTTTTTCACTTTTGATTTTTGAGACAAGGTCTAGCTATATAGTTCAGACTGGCCTTGAACTCGAGTGGATCCTCCTGCCTCAGCCTCTGGGGGGCAGAGATTACAAACGTGCACCATCACACCCAGCCCTGGTCTCTGGTACTTTGTCAGATCATTTCCAGCACACCATGTCCCCAGATATCATGCAAGCAATCGCAGTGTTGGGCAGAGGGCATCTGTGAAGGTGAGTTATGGGGAACAGGGCTGGCCTTCCTAACCCCCGCACAGACATGGTCGCCTCTGAGTAAGGACCAAGTCAGGCAGCAGGAGCCAAAGGCGAGGCAGAGGTGGAGGGAGACAGAAGGCCTGGCTGGGAGGAAAAGCCTCCCATCGGCTCCTGTAAAGATGCCACTAGGACACTGGTGGCACAGGCTGTTGTCACAAAGACCCCGGGGCAAGCAGCCTCCACTGTGAGCTTGGGGAGGGCCAAGGTGGGTCTGCTGTGTGGACACTCGCAGGGTGACTAGCAGAAGGCTCGGTGTCCACGCAGCCCGGCCCCTCCATGCTGTCACCCAGGGTGACCCCGGGCACAGTCCTACACAGGGCAGCTCTGTGGCCGCTTCCTCCCCAGTCAGTGGGGTGCCGGGAGGTTTCAGGCGCCCGCTGCAGTCAAGAGGCGGCTTTGTGCCCTGGCGAATTCTCCAGGTCTCCCCTAAGTGGGTGAATCGCCTGGCACAGTCGCCCCATTTGGCCAGGGCTTTTCTTCAAGCTTTTAATTGGAGGCTAAATGCCACTTGAGTGATCATTAAAACACCATTCCAAGGGGGACCTCACAGAGCCCCCGGCACACAGGGTGTCCGTCTGGGCCAGGAAGGGGCTGCCCTCCCCGCTGCGCCCCGCACAGTGACAATGAGGCAGAGCAGCAATTATGCAAACCCGGAGTCTGCGTCTCATTTCCTCCTCCATCGCAGGAACCCGCTCACGGTCCCAAAGAATGTGCATGAGCAACTTCTGGGGAGGTACTAACTGCGTACCTTCTTTCTGTGAAGTCTATAAGCACCTAACATCCCAGCTGACTTAAAAAAAAAAAAAAACCAAAAGCAAAGCTCATTCTCTCCCCTCCATTCACTTTCCTGCCCTGTGCTTCACCCACCTGCCTGAATTCCTCAGCACATACAGATTTGGACTGAGCTGGGCGTGGTGGCGCCACCTGTAACCCCAGCCACAAGGGGAGGCCAAAGCAGGAACCCAGAAGCAGTCTAGTCCAGCCTGGGCAACTCGGCGATATCTCAAAATTAAAAAGTAAGTAAAAGGCCGAGAGTGTAGCTCACCCTTAAGACCCTAGATTCAATCCCTGCTACTAGAAAAGAAGAAAAAAATACCTAGACCGATGGATTTGAATTTTGTAGGCTTGCTCACTGCACAGGTTTGAAAGACCATGTTTCATGTGTGACTGTGGCTGATGTAGCCAACACCACCCCTCAGGCACACTTGCCCCCCCCCCAGCACTCCGGGCAGAGAGCCTGGCAAGGGCTCCGCAGATGCCCCCGCCCCATCCCCCAGACCCTGGTGGCCAGGACCACCTGTCTCCCTCCCTGATTCCCAGGGCCTGATCCTCTGTGTCACTGACTGGGAAGGAGACAGCCTCCAAATCTTGGCTGGAACCCTGGGGGAAACACAGTCACCAAACCCCAGGCCCCTTGCCCCCTGCTCACCTCCATCTGTTTGGTTCACTCGGGAGACAAAACCCAGCCTACCACCCACCACCCACAGCGTCCTACTCTGCCCCGCACCCCCAGGGCTGGCACTGGTAAAGCAGCTTCCACGGGTGCAGGTGGTGGCTAGGGGCTGCAGCCCCTGTGCCCTGCTTGCCACTCAGGTGAAAAGCGACCCCAGTTGACCTGGGCATGATCGCAGGGATCTCCACTTGTCTTACTTCCGGCTTATTTGTTCTCAGCAGGAACCAAACTATGATGGAAAGAGAAGAGTCCCCCTCAGATGACGCCTCCTGTTGCCTTCTGCTGGGATCTGTTCATAAACCTCGTCTCATTGTGTAAACAGGAGGTGCTTAATAAATGCTTATGGAGCCTGTAATCCCAGCACTTAGGAGGTAGAGGCAGGAGGGCTATGAGTTCAAGGCCAGTTTGAACTACATAGACAGACCCTGTCTCATAAAACTGGATGGATGGGTGGATGGACAGATGGATGGAGGGATGGATGAATGGAGAGATGGACAGATGGATGGACAGATGGAGATGTCAATGAATGGAGAGATGGACAGATGGATGGACAGATGGAGAGGTGGATGAATGGAGAGATGGACAGATAGATGGACAGATGGAGAGGTAGATGAATGGAGAGATAGATGGATGGATGGACAGATGGAGAGATGGATGGATGGAGAGATGGATGGATGGAGAGATGGATGGGTGGATGGATGGATGGATGGAGAGATGGATTGATGAATAGAGATATAGATAGATGCCTACTGAGTGAGTGACCAGCCTATCTCCAGATGTGATTCCTGCATCTGGCTCAGGGCCTCAGTAAGAGGTCTTTTCAGTGAACTCTGGCCCACACCGCTGGGGAAGGGCTACCATGTGAATAGCACTGGGTGTCACTTGGGAGCTCTGTAACCTGGTGACAAAGCAGCTCTAGGCAGTCCCACCTTGATGCTATCTCAGGAATCAGCTCTGAGTTCTGCAAATGTAGTTAGGTTGCACCAAAATCTGGGTGAGAACGTGTACCCAGAGGCGCCAGGCATTCGCATGGTTTCATGTGAGGGAGATGATGATGCAGGAGAGAGAGAGAGAGAGAGAGAGAGAGAGAGAGAGCGCAGGTCTGGTGGCCTCTTTGGCAACACCCCTCACAAAGAGCAAAGTCTGTGGCGGCTGCCTGTGACGGTCACTGCGGAGGACCCTGTGCAGGGCTGCGGCCTCAGGGAAGGTGCTGGGGTTGACAGAGGTTTGCCCTGGAAGAGAGACCAAAGAATGGTGGGTGGTGAGGGACTGGTCCTGTGTGGCAAGGAGTCACCGTCCCAGAGCCCAAAGCACTCGAGGACCCCAGACTCAGGATGTGGCAGCTGCGTACCCAGCATTAGAGAGCACGGACCAGCGGCCGGGTTCCTGCCGCTGCCCCAGAAGTGTGGCCGTGGGCAAGTCTCTTACCTGCTCCACATCTCAGTCCTCAGCTACCGAATGCAAACAGCCATGGTGCCCTCCTCAGGGGTGGTGACAAAGTTTAAATGAGACGGCATGGGAAATCCTGTGACTACCGCCTAATGTCACGTGCTACATACATGTTCAGCAAGAAGGGTGGAGTTCAAAGGTTAGGAAGCAGACTGTCACACCTTGACTAGCGTCCATGAAGAAGTGGTTTCCGGTTCAGTCCGCAGGGACAGGGTAAACTCACACGCACACTGTACATTCACATGTCCTTATGAGGTGAGGTGATGTCAAAAACACCGTGAACGTCGCTGCCGAGCGCCGCCCAGGGAAAGGAGCGGTGCAAAAACATTACTGTACATCCTCGCCTGCCTTAGTCACCAGATCCGACACTGCGCAACTCCTGGCTCTTCCCCGCAGTCAAAATGACCACGAAACGCAAACATCTTGAATAATTTCAGGACATCAAAAGCACAACTAAAGACCCCCATGAAAGAGAACTTCCAGAACTGCTTCAGAAAGCAGCAAGACTGATGGGATCAGTGGACATGTGTCTTTTACTGTAAGAAATTTTTTAAATTAAGTATTCACCATATTGTTTGATCACACTATGAAGACATGGTATTCACAGGTGACTGAGGTGGCCAAATGTTTGGGGAATGCTCACCAAAATGTTCAAGGCAGCTGTTCCTGAGTAGGGGATTTAGGGTGAACCCACACCATGCATGTGTGATTCCTCCTAGGTAAGAAAACCCGGAACAAGTAAATATAAAAGCTTCACCTCTCCCGGGGAAACAGTCAGGCCACCTTTTAAATGACCTCCCACAGGACAGGGACCCTCCCCACTTCTTCTTGTGTTGAGCCAGGGTAAAGATGCTGCCTCGGGTGTTCAACTGGGCCCAGGCACTGGTGCTCACCATGGGATCAGTTCCTCATTTCTGGGGAACAGGGAGGTAGATTCCCAGCGAGAGCCCCCTTTGTGATCTTGAGAATCAAGTGCTCTTGGGTACAGACACCCCTGCCTGCCCTGGCCAGCAGCACAGGATCGAGTGTAAAGCATCTTCAGAGATTAGAGGGGGCATGGGGTCCCTCCATACAGGGTAATTAATAAGGCTTGGACTTCATCAGTTCCCTAGGGTCTTGGCAGAGAGAATGGGAGACAAATAGGTTCTTTCTTTCTTTCTTTCTTTCTTGGAAAAAAAATAAAAGAAATCACATGTCTGAAATAGAAGTCCACCAGGCAGCCCTGATTATGGGGCTGGAAGGAAGAGAAATGCCAAATTAGGAGCTTTGTGGTGCAATCACTATAGAAATCTGTATGAAGAGTCCTCAAAAAATGAAAACTGGAAATGTCACTTCGACCCAGGTATTCTCCTTCTAGGTATCGTCCTTAAAGAGTAAAAGACAATTTATTATGGTGATACATTCATATTCATATTTATAGCAGCAAAACTGGTAAAAGCTAAAGTTTGAAAATAGCCTATATGTCCACCAACAGAGGAATAGAGAAAATGTGGTATTTGTACACAATGGAGTACTACACTGCCATAAAGAAGGATAAATGAGTCATTTGTCAGAAAGTGGATGTACCTTGAGACTATAATATTTTTTGGTAGTACTTGGAGTTCTCATTTCCATTTCCTTTTTATTTTTTATTTTGAGACAGGGTCTCACTGAGTTGCTAAGTTGCCCAGGCTGGCCTCAAACTTGTGATCCTCCTGCCTCAGCTGCCCAAAGTGCTGGTTTTACAGTTGTTAAGTGAAATAAATCAGACACACAAGCTTAAATATTAGCTAGCTTCTCTTATATGATAAGCCCAAAGTATAAATCAAGAGCAAAATGAAAGACAGATAATAGGAAAGAGCGAGATAAATCTTTTGCAAATGGCAAGGAGTGCAAGGGAAGGGAGGCGAGGGAGGAGAAGGGAATTAGAACAGAATTCAGCTGTGTTGCAGACATGTGCCACGGCTCCACAAGGAATGGCTCAGGTGCTGCAAACAGGACCAATAGAAAATAAAAAATTGAAAAAAGTAGCCACTTTGTGAGGGCCACAAGGCTGCCCTGTGGGGGCCTCAGTGGTTCTATCTGGAATATGGAACACCTACAGTTACCCTTGTGAATTTAGGCCAGTGGCTGGCTACAAGATGGAGTAGAATACTCAGCCCCTGTGTGCAGCGCTGCTGCCTTCCTGCTGAGATACTGGATCCCTGGGAGCAAGGCCGAGGAGTCCGTGTCTGGAGCAAACCTACAAGTGCCGTCTTGAAGGGGTTCTGTGATTGCCAGACTCTTTGTTAGTCTTAAAGGATAGAGATTTATTCTGGCTTATGGTATCGGAGGGGTCAGTCCACGGTCAGTGAGCTCCACTGCTTTTAGGCCCGTGGCAAGGCGGGAACATTAGGGAGGAAAGGCCTAGTGGAGGAAAGTTGCTCACCTCAGGGCACCAGCAAGCAGTGGGAGGTGGAGCCAGAAGACAAAGGGTCGGGGGCTGGATGGAGTCCCCAAGGTTATGCACCCCCGCCATGACCCACTCCCTCGGCCAGGCCCCACCTTCTAAGCCTCATCATCTTCCACCAAAGTCATCAAGTTAGGATCTCACTGGTGGATAAATTCACTAAAGTAACAGCCCTTGGGACCCGATCGTCTCTAGAAATGTCCACAGACACACCCAGAAGTGTGCTTCACTAATTCCTGGATGTTTCCCATGCAATATATTTGACAATCAAGACTAACCAACCCACTTATTTAGGACACTTCTTATTATGAAATAACATCACGCTCACAGGAAGCTGTAAAGTACCAAGAGGTCCCTGTGCCCGTCGTCCAGTTGCTCCCCTCTGCAACGTCTTATACAATCATGGCGAGTAAAACCAAGACACTGGCACCGTCACACAGCCCAGAGCTCCTCAGTCTCCGCGTGCACATCTTTTCTTGGAAGTGGTGGGTTGTGTCTTGGCTCTAGGATGTTCTGTTCCCTACACAGGTTCATGACCCACTGTCACAAATAAGAAACAGTATGGTCACTGTCAACCTCATCTGAGCTGAGCAGTGGCCTACGAGGAAGGTGACAGAGAGGTGACAGGAATCCCTAGGCCCCTGAGGTCTGGCCCAGGAGTATAGCTTCTAAACCAGGCAGCAAATGGAGACGCTGGAGAGGTGTCATAGCCTCCAACCTGAACAGGAGGCTCCAAGAATGGAGACAGAAGAGTCCTGGGCAGAAACCAGTCTTGGGGATCCCCCCACACACCGGGAAGACAAGGGGAGCCCCCCTGCTTGCAGCCTGTTCCCCTTCCTTACCCTGGATGCAGCCCCAGGGCCGACAGCCTCTACTTCTGATCAGTCCTCAGCTCGTATCCCCTCCTGACTAATTCTCTGTTTCTTTCTGGCCTCTGTGAGCCAAGTTGAGGCCTCTCTTGGGGTCTGCAGAGCACTTGAGAGCAAGGGATTCTCCCTCGCTGCTCCCTGAGGGATTCTCAGCTGCTGACCTAGTGAAAACATTCGGGGCTAAAACCACTGTGATGTTTGTTAAGGAACCCTCAGCTCCTCAGCCTCTATTTCTGGTTTTTGGGAAAGAGCTTGCAATGAAAGGAATGGAGATTTCCATTTGCAATGTTGATTGAACAGGCTTCAGCTTGCCAGACTGCTGTGGAGGATTCTACATGTGATGCTGCACTGAGAAGGATTCCACGGCCTGGGGAAGGAGCCCGGCACCAACAGGTGGTATCTGCCACACGAAGGGGTGGCACACGGGGGACAGGTTTATTTACCTTCCTTTACGGAGGCCTGTAACAGCAGGAAACTGAAGCTCACACGTGACAGTGACTCGCCTCGCTTAGTACCGGCAGTCTAGGTAGGGGCAATATGACTGTGTTAGTCTGCTTTCTGTCACTGTGACAAAATCCCAGAGACAATTGACTTCTAAAGAGGAAAGGTTTTTGTTGGCTCCTGGTTCCAGAAATTTCAGATCCAAACTGTAGTAATGATTGTCACTTACTGAACAATTATTATGGGCCCAGGCTGTGGTGTTTTACATGCATTGGCTCATTTAGTCCACGGACAATGATTTTACAAGCATAAATGATTATTAGCCTCATATTTCGGAAGAGGTTAAAGGTGAGAGACATAAACCTTGACAACCTTAATGTAGGTTCCTTACAGGAGCTCTGTCTGTTTGCCATTAACCATGCCTCCTCCAGTGACTCTATGAAGAGGGTCCATTATGATTCCCATTTTACAGATGGGCTAAAGGAGGCACTGATGAAAGAGAAGATGAAGTAGACATCCCCCCCCCCAAAGAGGTCACCTTTTCAAAGTCACAAAATTGAAAGGCAGGGAGCCCACTTTGCAACATTCACCCCACTCCTGTGTTTCCCAGAGGGGTTTCCTTTCTGACCCAGGGTCCTCACAGCGGGAGAAGGAGCTGGGGCAGGAAGACAGGACAGGTGGTCTTTATGCCCACTGTGCCCAGAGAGCTGGTCTTAGTTACTTTTCTCTCACTGCTGGGACAAAATACCTGTCACCCAGAGTTAGGAAGGACAGGTGTATTTAGCTCACGGTTTGCGGAGGTTTCAGTCCATACTCAGCTGGCTCCTAGGCAGGGTGGCATGGCAGAGGGGCAACAGTTCAAGGTGGCAGAAGACAGCAAGAGCAACAAGAGCAATGTGGGGAACAAGCCTCTGTCCCTCCCTTCTAGTGTCTGCAGGCGGCCTGCTCTTGGGTGGGTGCAGCACTCGCTCCCTTCCTCCCTCCTCTTGTGAGGGACCCTGGCCCTTGCCGGTCACCTAGTTAAATGCTACACTTCTCAGGTTGGCACGGCGTATCAACCGTTACACTGCTCATTTAGATCCACGCTTTAAGACGATGCTCCAGAAAAAACCTGGCAGAGTCTGGGGAACAACGCCCTTCCCGGGCGGCACTGTCCCAGTCACAGGTAAAAGACCCCATGGGCCAGGCTGGTTTCCCGGGTTGGTGTCTGATGACCGGAAGCAGCACTTCGCCAAGGCGCCTCCCCCCTGGGCATCTATCTCACCACCATTTTTCCTTGAAGGGAAAGGACTAGAAGTTGAAATATTTGAAAATCAGAGCACAGACAAGCTGTCAGTTCCCAACACAAAGAAATTATCACTTGAGCCAAAATAACCCCCACACTTCCGGTCTCTAAGGGAGACTCCCAGGGTGGGTGAAGATAGAGACCCCAGGATGTGCAGTGCTGGCGGGATTGTGTCCCTGCGGAGAACAGTTCAGCGGCTCCTCAGAAAGGTGAACTCAGGCTGGGTGGGTGACGCGTGCCGGTCCCTCAGCACTCGGGAGGCTAAGGCTGAGGCGTGCAAGTGTCGGTCTGCCCTGGTGACTTAGAGACTTAGAGAGACTATCTCAAAATAAACAGTTAAAAAAATCAACGGGGGCAGGGGCTGGGGAATGCAGCTCAGTGCAAAGGCCCTGTGTTCACTTTCCAGGATGAAATAAAAAGTTAAAGTCAGAGCTACCACACAACTCAGCAACTCCAGTCCTAAGTACATGTTCAAAAGAATTGAAAACAAGACTTGAACACACACTTGTGCACCAATACTCATGGCAACTGAACCTCACAGGTGGAAACAACCCACATACAGAGGATGAATGGATAAACGCAAAGTAGCACGTACTCGCGGTGGAATATTAGCCGGCCTTAAAAGAGGAAGGAGTTCTGACTCAGGAAGCTCGAGGCCATTGCATCAAGGACCTGGGTGAGCCGCTTTCCTCTCCATCCGGCAGCTGGCCGCTCCCTCCCTCCCCACCCCAGGGCTCAGCTGACTGTCTTGCATTTGAGTTATGGTCAGGGCCTCTTCCTCCAGGGACGGAAGGGAGAAGCTGGATCTTCCCGTCTTGAATCCCCCGTGCAACTGTGCAAGATGCCTGGCCTCACCGTGCCACCCAGCAGCACACTCCACAAGTAGACGTGTGGCCGTGGTCTTTCCTGCTCCACAAATGCCACCCACACCCTCGGGGAAGACGTTTAGCTCGGTAGTGGGCCCAGGGAGAGAAAGCGTCAGTGCTGGTGAACTTCAGATTAAAGCTTATTACCAGGAGACTCCCGTAGGCTACCCGCCCTCACATGGGACACAGGTCTATCACCCGGCCCTCGGTGATTCTGTTTCTTTCTTTCCCTTTGTCCTTCTTTGCAGTGCAGGAGACGGAAGCCAGGGCCTTGCACACGCTAAGCACTCACTGTATCATGGCGCGGCAGCCCGGCCCTGAAGATGCTTTTGGAAGCCAGTTAGAGCTCCTGGTGAATCCTGCTGCACAACTCCGGGGAGGCGGCACCCTCCGGGCCGGCTGCTGCCCCACCGTCCTCCTGCAGGGTGCTGACTCCCTGAAGGCCGGGGCCACTGACCACCTGCATAACCCCCTGGTCATCCCTTGGGATGCACCCAGCGGAGGGATAGAGGCCATTTAGGATGTGAAAAAGCCGGGCCCAGAGCAGAAAGACAAATGGCCAGATGTGGGTGTCAGTCACACGCACTAAGTTTCCATCTCAAGGGTCAAAGGAAACAGAGGGGACAACGATGCTGCGATCTTGCTATCGGCAGGCAGCGGTCATAATGCGGGTGGCAAAGGAGCCCTCCCCCTCGACCACCCCCCTGGAGGTAATCACCGTTTTCGCCGTGCACCCTAACAGCACCAGGGAAGGAACCCGGCCAAGTTCACTGCCGAGGAGCAGCAGGTCCCCAGTGCAGTCCCTGCAGCGGTGAGATTAAAAAGCCGCCTTTCGGTTTTATTATGACTATTAGTAACTGTTAATTAGACTGTTGTAGGAACAGCAATCACTCCCCTCCTCCTCACAGTGCTAATTACTCTTGGCCTTGGTATCAGCCCAGCAAACCCCCCTCACTGTTTGGGGGATTCTTTATTCATCTCCCTGTCCTAGCCTCCCTGTCTATGTTGAGCCGCTAATCATGTTTAAACAGTCATGGAGAAGGCTTTTGGTTAAGGGAAGACTGAGGTTTCTCTTTGAGGATCAAGACCCCATCTGCAGGGCTGATTCTGGTGCGGCAGGCACCCAAGTGCGGGCACGGGATCGTCACTGTGCTGGCTGGAGCGGGCCGGGTTCATCGGACTGGGCCTGGGTTTTAGCCATAGCTTCTGTTTCGGTCCTGAGGTCCTGAGGTGACCTCTCGCCACAGCCTTCCTGTCTGCTGTGACTCCCTCTACCCGTCTGTCGTGGCCCATCTCCCAGGCAGGAGGAAACCTCAGCGAGGCGGCTCTGGGCTCATGCCCTTCCGGGGGCCCTGCAGCTGCCTAGACCAAGAAGTCTGGCCACTCCGGGGACAGGTGGAGAGCAGGAGGGTGCACTGTCTGATTTTAGGCTGCTGCATGAGTCTCAACGCTGGGAAAATCTCTCTAGCCCTTGACTTAAGTACCATGGACTCTGCCAAATGTACATGACACCTAAAATAAAATCCTCCTCCTCCCTTTCTTCCTTCTCCTCCTCAGTATCTGGTGGCATTGGTCATTGCCCATGTGACTCTGCACAGGCCTCCCAAACTCTCTGGGCCTTGCTTTTGTTTCTCTGTAAAATGAGGGCAATGAATTCTACCTTAGAAGGTTGCAGTCCACACTGATTAAGGTCACCTGAGTGTGGGACTCAGCAGCCCACAGACACCACAGAAAGCACGGCCATGGACATTATTATTACTGACATGGACACATTCTGATTAGAATTTTTTTTCAGCATTGAGGATAGAGCCCAGGCCTTTGCACATGCTAGGCAAGTGCCCTACCAAACTACATCCCCAATCCCTTTTAAAACTACACTTCGAGAGATACTCACCCTAACACTGCCCAGAATGGCCTCTAACTGGTGATCGCCCTGCCTCAGCCTCTTGAGTAGCTGGCATGTGCTCCTCATACCCAGCTTGACGTTGGTGTGAGTCACGTGTAACAAAGGGCAGATCGAGGCTGCCCGGGCATGAGGAGCCATGTAGGGCTGTGGTCACCACCGTGATGGCCTGAACAGCAGATCCCTTCTTGAGATTATAGAAAAGGAGACACTGGAGTAGAGATGCCTGTCAGTGACGCCCCCAACCCCATGGTTTCACAGATGAGGAAACTGAGGTCCAGAGAGTTAAAATGAGCTGCCTGAGTCACAGCTGGGCCAGAAGTACTTGCCACAAACCACAGGACAGTCTGTCACTTTCAGCCATGTCCTGGGAGCCTCCAGTGACAGACATGGCCTATGGGGGTTCCAGCTCAAGATGTGCTTGGGGTGTCTCATTGGACGCTCTTGTAACCCCACATGGTGGCCAGGAGTGGTTGGGATTCCTCTGGGTCACTCTTTCCTTTCCTTCTGGTGCCAGCGCCTTGATTTGGTGTGAGGGAGCCCCATCCTTAGCCGTTTGTTAAGATTGCCCCCACCCTTTGTTTCATGGGAGAGAAAATCAGCATCTTCCAACCTCTTAGCCACTGGTGACCTGTAGTGGCCCCAGGACTCTCACATGTGCCCTGGGACAGCGGCTTCCCAGTGTCCAGAGCCAGGCATATCAGAGTGGGGAGGACTTGGGAGGCCGCTGCCTGTAACCAAAGCCCATGTGAGGACAGCAGACTTGAGAGCCAGGGACAGGGACAGATTCCCGCCGGTCAACACCCATGTGGGCCTGTGACTCCTCACGCCTGGGGGCTAATCAAGGGCTCCTATGGGGGCTGCGATCAGAGAGTTCCTCCGTCTCACTGCTGAGACGAACTGGCCGATCACTACCTGCTCTGTCGCCTCTTACTAAAGCTGACATGGGCCCATCTGACCCTGACCCTGAGCCCCTTCTACTCCTGGCCTCCCCTCCCTGGTCCTTCCTGAGGCCCCTCCTCCGGCCCCCTCCTCTCACATTTCAGAGCCACCAAAGCCAGAGACTCAAAGGCTGTGCCATCCTGGCAGATGGAGGGAGTAATACTGGGCACTGCACAAGGGCAGCTGGGCATTGCATGGGACAGCTGCCTCAATTCGGAACTACGGTGCAGGCAGGGCAGGCAGGCAAGTCACATGTGGAGCCACCGTGATTCCAGGGTACGGCTTGGGTCCTTGTTGTCCCGCATCCTTAGTTCCTGGAACTGTAACTGCCCAAAGGCTAGACTCAGCAAAAACAAAACCAAAAACTGTGATCCGGTGGATGAAACCCAGGGCCTTTGCACGGAGCTACATTCTCAGCCTTTTCTTTACATTTTATTTTTGGGATGAGATCTTGCTAATTCACTAGGTTGCCCAGGCTGGGCTCAGATTTGCAGCCCTCCTGCCTCAGCCTCCCAGGGCGCTGTGCTTTCAGGTCTGTGACACCATGTCTGGCTAGCAAATGGGTTTTAAATGGTACTCAGTGGCTCAGCTAAAAAATGCCACAACAATTCAAAAGCCAGAGGGTTCTCTTCCCCCAGGTGGGGAGACGCGAAGGAATTTCATTTGCACCGACCCTCAATGGGAATCCAGTAGACAGAGGTGGGCAAAGGCTGCAGGGAGAGCCAAGCAAGGTAGAAAAACTGCAGAGCGGAAATCCTGTGGCCGACGTCCCAGCACCGAAGCACACGGAGTCACATTGGTCACTGCCCGATGGATGCACTGATTCGTGCATTTTTTCCACCAGGCAGGTAGTCTCTTCAATCAGTGGGTCACGCATGTATGGAGGCACTCAGTTAACTCAGCAGCTACTTACCCAGGGCCGGCTAATCCCTGGCACCTGGTGGTGGGTCGTTCAGTGGCTGAATGAGCTTCTGTTTGTATCTGCCCTGGTGCTATGTGGTAGGAACACACAAATGAATAAAATGGAACTGTGCATGTTCTCTGCCATCGCCGAGTTTGTTAGTGAGCGACTTGTCCTGAAGGACTTATTCAGCCTCCACTATGGGCCCGGAACTGTTCTCAGTGCTGGGGAGAAAGAGTGAGCAAGATGCCTGGGGGTCCTGCTTCCTGGGAATTGCAAGTTAGAGGCCAGTCTAGGGAATTTAGAAAGAACCTGTCTCTAAAAAGGGCTGAGGATGTAGCTCAGTGGTAGAGTACTTGTCTAATATGCATGAGGCCCTGGGTTCAATCTCCAATACTGCAAAAAACCAGACAACAAACTTAAGATCACTGGTCTCTGGGTCTCCAAATACCTGTGAGATTTGCCCGAGGTGAGGTAACCTTGGGGACCTTGGCCACCAGCCACCCTCTCCCCTCCTCCAGCATCCTTGCCTTTGACACTGAGCAATTACACAACTCAGGTACTGGGCTGGGTGCTGGAGAGGCAAAGATGGTCAGGACAGGATCATCCTGGAGTACCTCACAAGTGGAGAAAAGTAAACCTGTCCATCTATTCATCCATCCATTCATTCATCTCTC
>PVJX010021771.1:0-31449 GCA_004027295.1 Dolichotis patagonum | reverse complement strand
AGGTGGACTGCCATGAGTTCAAGGTCAGGCTAAGCTACTTCACAGCCACCCGGAACTACTAGGTGAGATCCTCTCTCAAAAAAATAAAATTTTTTTAAAAACCAGAAAAATTTACAAGGGCATGAAACTTAGATTATTATCAGACTTTTCAACATCAGAGTAAGATGGAATAACCTGTTTAAGAAACAGGAGGAGTTAGGCATGGTTGTCTCTAATCCCAGCACTCAGGAGGCTGAAGCAGGAAGATTGTTATGGGTTTGAGGTCAGACTTGGGTACATAGTAATGTAGCAGGGTTCTTGCAGAGAAAGACAGGACACAGATGCTTTTTCCAGGAGTAGCATTTATTTGTGCTGGCACAAGGCTTAATGGGTAAACATCCAAAAGGCCGAGGCCCAAAAGTGGCAGGGTTTTGGCTTTTACTCAATTTTTGTATAAAACATACTGCAGCCTGATTGAGTACAATCTATGTTACAAAGCAATGCTAGAACTACACGTGCATACCTAGAAACTAATTGAGCCATGTTGCCTTTCTTGGTTTTGATAAGGCTCCATTTCTCTTCCTCATTCCTTTAGGAGGGGCCTAGCCACACTCCTCTGGGGAGAGGTCCTGTCTCAAACACCCTCCTACCAAAAAGAAAAAGAAACTGAAGAGAAACATGAATCGAGAACTTTACATCCAGGAGAGCTAATTTCAAGTATCAAAGACACAAATGCTTTTCAGCATGCAACAGCTCAAGAAATATTGTTTCCTTGAAGCCTTCCTGAGGTGTCAATTTGAGAACAAGCTTCTAGAATCAAGTGATTGGAATACAAAGATGAGATGAGTATAGAATATATTGCTGTGTTAAACTAAGTTGAGGTGGATTGGAAAGGATGGAGAAGAAACCAACAAAGCTGATGTCAGTGGTTGTTGACTGTTACTAGAATGATGCTGGAGGTGGAATTGGAGTTAGTATTGCACATTCCAAGACCACATGGGTGCATCATGGGATCAACTAAATGAATGGCAATGATGGATAAAGTTAGTAACTCTAACTCTATCATTCCTTCAGTCCCTGAGAACCAAGATTTGGGTACAGGACAAAAGAGAAGAGGCTTGATTCAAATTGGAAGAATCCACATGGCTTCAAGTAGTTTATCTTAAATATAGCCTATGTTTATCAAAAATGCCCAGGTGCAATGACAAGACCAGAACAATCAGCATCTTTTTTACCCACATCATAGTCTTGAGAGACCATTTCCCACTGAGGTAGATCAGGGATTCTCAAAGAAGAAGCTGCTCACAGGTCTAGGTCAGGCTATAAACAAAATAGGCTTGGGGTTCCTTGTCATACAAGGCAAGAAGCTATCCAAAACTGTCAGGACTGTCAGAACTGTCATAAGGACATGAAAACCACTCATGAGCCTCAGTAAACAGATAATGGCAATGAATTAAACATAATCAAATGTGCTTGAATCTATGCATTCATAATGATATCATTTTAAAAATTGATCGACTTTACAGGATAATAGGTGTTATGGTTTAGATCTAAAGTGTCCCCCATAAAGCTGAGGTGTTCAGGAATTAGATCATGAGACCTCTAACTTTATCAGTGAATTAAAACAGCAATGGAACCATAATTTGATGGCACAATTAGGAGTGATGAAAAGAGATGGAACAAGGGTAATGGGGCGGGCTATGACCTCAGGGGCTATATCTGGTCACCAGCCCCTACGTCTCTGGCTCTTTCTCTGTCTGCTGCCTGCCTGCCATGGGGTGAGGCCATACCCTTCCAACAAGATCTGCTGCCTCACCTAGGCCCACAGAAATGGGACCAGCTGGCCGATGGACCATAATCTCTGAAACCATGAGCCAAAAGTAATTCTTTCTGCCTTCAAGTTGTTTGCTTCAGTAGTTGGAAAGCTGATGAACACAATAAGGATCAATTTATTATCTTGAAAACTGGCAAATAAAGAACCAAGCATTTACCCCACCATTGCAGTGAACTGGGTCACCAAGCAACCCAACAATAATGAGGGAAACATCTTCAATAAGAGAATTTCAACCAGACTAAGGATGTAGCTCAATGGTAGAAAAATTGCCTAGTATGCCCAAGGGTCTGGGTTCCATTCCCAAAACTGCAGCAGAATGAAATAATAAAAAATAAAGAAAACTATCTCAGATAATATACTAAAGTAAGTGCCAAGACCTAGTATATTGCAATCCTATGGATGAGTGACCCTGAGTCAAGACCCTCTAGCTGTTTGTATCAAAGAAAGGGTAGTGGTCAGACATCAGGGATGGGCATTAGCCACCTAAAGTCCAGCTAAAGAGACTAGTGGCATCTGATGGAGTCTCTGGAATTGAAAGTTATCTGTCAGGAGACAGAGGAGCTTCTGGGGAGCCCCCCCCCCATGCTCCCTTGATCAGGGGTGATGTAACAAAAGATTTTGCCGCAAATAATTCACTAAACTACATATTTGTCTTGTGTGGTTTTCTGTGCCTCTGTTTTACTTAATAAAAATAAGTTAGTTAAAGAAAAAGAAAACAAACCTAAAACACTTCCTACATCAGGAGCCCTGGAGGCACACTCCAGTGGGTCCTCAGTACAGCCCCACTGCAGCCAGACTGCTAAGAGCATCTAGCTGCTTAGTTGCTGCACCGGTGCCCTTACAATGACGACTCCTGACTGACTAAGGGTGAGCCCTGAGAGGACAAAGGGCAGCCCTAGGGAGGACATCCTGCATCGTAGCTATCCCATAACCGCCTTGGATGTCCAGCTGCTTTCTCCTATCTCCAATGTAATAAGCGCATCAATAGTTTCTGTTTCTGATGCTGTGACATTTCGGCTTTGATGACACAAAGGAACGGCTCTTCCCAGAACTAGCAAATTCCTTGAAAAGTCACTATCAAGGAGGACTTTCATATGCAAACCAACCAATCCAGAGCCTTCCCCTCCAGACCACCATTTGCCTTCCCTATTAGGAGCCTGGTGCTAGGTGACCTGGGCAGCCCCAAAAACACAGAGCCCATTGAAATGATTCCAACTAGCCAATCCTAAGCCTTCTTGTCCCACTCCACCTGTTCCTTCCCAAAGAAGCCACGAGGGACACTTTCATTCACATTTCCCCCACTCCATCTGCCTCCTCACTTCCCTTATATTTCCACTCAGCGGTCCTACCCAGTTTCTGGAGATCTGTGATAGTTTTAAAGTCTTCCTGGGGCCAGGAATATAGCTCAGTAGCACAGTGCCTGCCTGGCAAGTGCACTGTCCTGAGTTTGATTCCTAGTATCTACCAAAACCAAAACAAAAAAAACTTCCTAAGCCAGGTGTGGTAGCACGCAGTGTGCTACCAGTACTCAAGGAAGTTAAGGTGTGAGAATGGCAAATTTGAGCCCAGCCAGGGCAACCCAGTGACCTAAGGAGACTGTTCTCAAAATAAAAAATAAAAAGTAGGCCAGCATATAGTTTAGTGTGAAGACCCTGGATTCAATCCCAAGTGCAAAACAAAAGCACCTTCCCAATGATAGCCATTTGTGAACCTGTGTCTTATGTATACAGATTGGGGCACCATTTGAATCATTAGCGGCAGCCCCCACTACCTAGTGCAGCCACCTAGTGCAAGGGCTAGAAATATACTTTCTCACAAGCTTGGCCAAGCACAGAAGAATCGTGCAAAGAATCTTCCCAGAACACTGAAACATTAGTTGGAGGAAAGGAAATCCACAGCTGAAAGTTTGCAGAGCTCATACACCGCTCTCTTAGCCTTGGATAGAATGCACCCTGTCCAGAGTGCTGCACGTGGGCAAAGCCTGCTGGGCCAGATCTTCCTTCACCTCTCCCAGCAATCGTCTTTCTCCGGTCCCCTTGTACTGACCTCCTGCCAGTGCAGTAAAATGACCTGGAAAGCTTTCTTAAAGACACTTCATCTCCTGATCGGAGTATTATGGAAATAGCCCCCAGAATCTGTATTTTAAGCCCCAGGTGAGTCAGAAAGGTGGCCACGTATAAATGTGAACAAAGAGACTAGGAGAGGGATCAGCAGAAAGCAGCATTGTTGCAGTCATAAAAACCCCCCCAAGTCTTGTCCTTGTCATTCATGAGCAGTGTAACACATACCAAGTCACCAGACCGCTCTGAGGTTCTGTGAGAGGAACAGAATCATCCTTCCCCTGCCAACTCACTGGGTTGTCAAGAGCCCCTGCCTGCCGGCCCACCCCCGGCCTAAGTTCTCTCATACACTGACCACGTGGTCTCAAAGGCAGTACTGCCTGCCCAGGAACTTCCACCTTGATGTACTGCCCAGGTTGGTCAGCAAGCACTGCCCTTCTGCCTCTTCCAGCGCAAAGCACTGACCCTTACTTGGTGTGGAGGACAGCTCAGCTGCCAGATCCCTGTCTAGGGACAATGGATAGCCAGACCCCTCTCCACTTCCCCTGAAAGCCAGTCTCAACAATTCAGGGGACCCTTTCACTCACAGATAAAGATCTTTTTGAATTCTGTCCACAGGCTGTGCCCCAGCCCATCTTTCTCTGTTTCCTAGCACATTAGAGGGAAGGAGCAAGGTGAGCTCTGGTAAGAGGCCTCTAGACTTGGACTTGAATCTCAAACTTACCAAGCCTCATTCCCATACTGTATAAACTGTCCAAGGCCATCTTAAGCTACCATAAGTTACCCATACTACCCCAGGTTATCCCAAGTCCTCCCCAAATATCCCAAGCCATCCTGTTATTTCATGCCTTTCTAAGTTATCTTAGGTTATCTCAAGTTATAACACAATCATTCCAAGTTACCCCAAGTAATCACAAGCTATCCCAGTCAATCCCAATACATTCTGAGTTACTTCAGTTGATCCCAGTGTATCCCAAATTATTCCAAGTTGTCATAAGCTTTCTCAAGCCATACCAAGTTATCCCTAACTATCCAAGACATCCCAATTCATTCCAAGTTACTCCAAGTTATCCCAAACTAGCCCAAGTTAACCTGGGCTATCCCATCTTAAGTTGTCTAAGGTCCTAATTTGGCAAATGAAAAATATAAAGGCCCAGAAACAGTAGGTGGGGCCAGAGGCATAGCTCAGTGGGACAGCACCACAGTGCAAGGTCCTGAGTTCAATTCTTAGCAGAAAGGAAAGAGAAAGAAAGAAAGAAAGAAAGAAAGAAAGAAAGAAAGAAAGAAAGAAAGAAAGAAAGAAAGAAAGAAAAAGGAAGGAAGGAAGGAAGGAAGGAAGGAAGAAAGAAAGAAAGAAAGAAAGAAAGAAAGAAAGAAAGAAAGAAAGAAAGAAAAAGAAAGAAAGAAAAGCAGCATTTGGTGCCCAGAATCACTGACTGGTTGGTTCTGCTGGCACAAAACCCAAGTCCCGCAAGCCCCCAACACAGCCCTGACCAGCCTGGGACCCTATCAGCAGCAAAGGTTGGGTGGCAGAGAGACCCAACATCAGGAGTACACATGGGCTTTACATCACTCTCCCCATGCCCCAGTGTCAACCCACACTCTAGACACTCACATGAGCCAGTGTGGCAAAAGACAAAGACCATGGCTAGAAGCCACATGGAGTGCACGTAAATTTTTCTCTGCCAAGGACTTGCAGTGAGGACTTGGAAGGTTCATTCCCCATGGGTAACAGTATTTCAGTGGCTGCATGAGGTTTTGCATGCAAAGACATCTGTGTGGAACTAACCCCCACAGCCCACCCCTGACGAGACCACAGCTATGATAGGAGATTACCGGATAAACAGAGACTAAGAGAACCCCCAGTTCTCTTAGCACCACTCGCACCTCATAGCCCTGCCCTCCTGTTTACCAGGTAATTCTGTGCATGCAAAGCTGTTGTGCTTCCCAAAGGCTGTTGTTTCAGCCCAAGCTGCAGTGGCATGGACACCAGGAAACTGTAATGAAGAGCGTGACACATGGAAACATACAGGAGGCAGTAAGCAGCCCTGGAATTACTTATCCCAGAGTCAAGAGCAAGTGGCACAGTACAAGGTGCCAGAGCACTCGGGTATGTGGGCATGACCATGAAACACAGGTACACATGCATGGAGCACTGACGGGCCAGAAATGATTTCTGAAAGTCATTTCTTGTACTACCTTGCCCAAGAGTACACTTTCCAGCTGTCATTAAATGTTATGCTCCTCCTGCCCACACTGGAGCTCACGTTGGTTGGGCAGGGCTGGTTAGTCCCAGGTGGAGGCAAGCACGCATCGCAGTCAGTCTACACCCAGGAGGGAGCCTGCTGCACATGTATGGCACCCAGGAGCATGCCCAGTATGAGACTTGCTGCCAAGACCAGCTTGCCCTGTGTAGCACAGGCCTGGTTCATCTCTCCGCAGAATCTACATTGTTTTACAGACAGGCTCAGGGGAGAAATCACCCAGCCCCACTAACACCACAACAGGGGTCCTCCTCCCAGATGGCCTTCTCCACACATCGTTCCCTGCAGCCTGGTATCTCCTAACAGAGAAGCATTCCAAGCTCCAACCACCAGGATGGCAGGAAGAACGAGGTAAAAGGCCAGGGTGAGCACTCAGCCGTTGAGCCAGGTCAGGGTATGATAAGATGGGTGGAAAGGGAAGGGAGTACAGACCCTTTCACCATGCTGCCCTGAATGGAGGGAAGCCTGGAGAGCTCAAGGGTTAGAATTCCACTCCTTTCTCCCTGACTTGAGAAAACACCCACAGATGGGTAGAGGCAAGCAACTCACATGCAGAGAGGTCCCACTGATCCCCCACCAACCTTTGCCCCTGCCAGCCTAGGGGCCTTATCTTCCCTAATTTCCCAGGAGGGTGGGGCTCAGGGAGCCATGGACCAGGTATACGGGGTATCCACTTGACTTCTTTCTACCCTAGAGCTGGTGAAGTTCTGCATCCTCTCCCCAAATCCCAGGTCAGCTGTCTGCCACACCATGCTCCCCCTGCTAGCAGCCTGCTTTTGCTTTCTTTCCAATGTAGGGGTACTAGCCTCCTGGCCCCAGGAAGGAAGCCAACTGGCCACTGGAGCAAAACACCTTAAACAAATGCTTCCATACAACTCATGCTTCCTAGAGCACAGCACAGATTTTCCTGTGGATTATGTAAATAAAAGTTTTATGAAAGAGAAAAATCAAAATTCAAACACAGGTCCCCAAAGGAAAAGCTGCTCCTAGTGCCACTGTGGGCACAAGGAACCCTGTCCAAAGTGACAACAGCATTCCATCTGTCACCCAATAGAGTGCTGGCTTACACCCACCTAGGACATCTCCCTGAAAAATGCAGAGTGCCTCCAAAAGCCTAATATGTTTTTAAACCCATTCCCAATTTCAACCATTTTTCTTAACTTTGAAGTACTATTCACCTTCCCTGGGAGGCAGCCCAGGGAAACCCAGGAGCCAGAACCTATCTGCTTTCAGGGTTTCTGTTCTTGGAGACTGCCTACAACTTGGGGTGAGCCGCTTACTTAGGAGTCATTTTCACTTCCCCAAATCAAAGCGCTCCCACCAGCCATAGAGTGGGACATGAAGCCTGAATCTTCCAATTCATGTGTTAACCTTTCCCAAAGCCTTAGCATTCAGTGTATAGGCCTCAGACCTCTGCCCATGCACCTGCTGCATCTTAGGAGAAGAATAGTGCTAGTTCACAACTGTGGGGGAAGACAACAAGAAATCACCAAGAAGCAAGTCCTCCCTGAGAGCTGGCATTTGGCGTGGGCTGCTGGGGGGAGATCTAGATACCAGCCGTTTCTGGCGCACAGGCTGGGAGACAGAAAAAGCCAAACTCTCCCCTGCATAAGTGACTAGTTGATCCAGAGAAACACAGGCTGCAATGATAGCTATTGATGTACAATCTTAATGCTTGTACTGTTTAGTGTTTTGCTGACTTTGCAGGCCTAAAGCCTGTAGTCTGATCATCTATTCAGAGGATAACAATATGCAATGTAGCAACTATGGGGGTTTCTCCTTCTGAAGGAGGTGGCCATTGTTAATTTCCTATTGTCATGTTTTGAAGTCCTGTATCATTTGCACTGTTTTGTTTTGACTGACTTTACTCCTTTACTCTGTTTTATTTTGCTTGCTTTGTCTTTAAAATAAAAATTTACAAAAAAAAAATAGTGCTAGTTCCCTGGAGGGAGAATTTTGCCACAGATTTCAAAAAAATAAATGAGCAAAATTTGCCAGGAGAACAATGAAAAGAAGGCACTACCTCATGGCAGATAGCACTTGCCACCTGTGTTTATGAGGGCAGCATCCAGTGCCCCCCCCCTTTTAAATCAGTACCAGGGATGGAACTCACGACCACGCACTTGCAAGACAGGCACTTATGCCGCTGAGCTAAATCCCCAGCCCGATCCCCCTTCTTAAAAGGAGGGCCTGGATCCACCTGGCACACAACACAGTCCTAAGTCCACACTTCTGTGTGACAAGAGGATCACCCAGGGAGTCTCAAAAATGAGAAAAGTTTATTTCCTTGACCACTTGGCAACTGTTTCAGAAGTCACTTTGAATATCTCAGAAATGGGGCCACTATCCCTGCTGCTGTAGGAGACTATGGGAGCCAGTTCGCCTTCAGTTCTAGTCTCCAATGCTTAGTGACTTCTGACACAATGAATAAAAACAGTACAGATACGTACTGAGAGCTCACACCATCATTGGAACCTGTTTTAGAGATGAGAAAATTGAGGCTCCAGGAGGCAAAGCTCACAGAGCTATGAGAATGAAGTGGAGCCAGAGCCCAACCGTCTAGCTCCTAAGTATGTGTGTGGTCACAGTGCTGTGTCTAAGACAGAGTTCCTGCCGGACAGGAATGTGCAGATCAAGATTCCTTTTCCTAGTGCTTAGAAGCAGGGTGTTCTGGAGTCACTTGTGGATGTTGCCCTGCTATTCGCACCTGCACATTCGATGATACCGTTTGGTAGCCTGAATTTGGCTGTGGTATAAACTTTTACACTACAGGACCTGACAAACACTGAAAACCAGGACTTTTTCTTTTTTCTTCTGGAAGATGTTTCCCTGAACATGCTGCATATAATTACTAATATTAGGGAAGCTGTTCACAAAATTCATCCATTCAGTTTGTGTTGTCTTCATTCAAAAATATATCATTGTATACACAGACACCCATAGCAGTTGAAGTAGTTTTAATCATAACTCTCTACCTAAACATTTAAAATATGTGGCTACCATTTTTCAGAAAGGAATATTAAGAAACTATGATGTTATATGGGATCCCTAGATCCCTTGGAGGTCTTGTTAAAGTTGGCCTAGACTCTGATTCTGCAAACAGTCTTGGAAATCTCATTCCAAATTTTAGAACTCCCTTCTCATAACTCCTTGGCCACCACGCCCCAGCACCTTGTGAAACTCACCCTCATAGGGTTTGTATAAGGTGTTCATTAACTTTCCTGTACTCTGAAGAACTACTTGGCACATTGCCCACTGCTGCACTGCCATTTTCCTCTCCCTCTCCCATTCTTTTCTAGAAGTTTTTATATACCTAGATCCTGCAATTCATCTTCGCCTTTCTGGCACTTGTTACTTTCCCTGAACACACAATTTCCTTCCAAGAAGCAAATGAGTTGGCTGATAATGAAATGCACTATCCTACCTCATTACAATTGCACTGTTCTCCCTGTTGGTTTTCTCAATTTATAGTTCAGAAAATAGTAATTCATAAGGTGGAAGACCTCTCGGATGGATGTAACTACAGCGTGAAATATAACAGGCTGAGAAATTTTCCTAACCTTGTTAGGGAGATTTGAAACCTTTCCATAGAGAGTTCTAAAAGGATCTTAGCCATGGCCTGAGAACCATGATGCTCTTCAGGCCCTGAGGCAGGGGAGCTCATGGTTTCAGCTCTAACTCAAAAAAACACCCAGCTGCCTGCACTGAGCTGAGAGCCATGAGCTAAAATTAAACATTCCTATCACACAGGCAAGTTGCAGGAAAGCACTGACTCCACAATTCTGACTGGAGAAGGGAGGCATAGCTGAGAATGAGGAGGGGCAGCAAGGATCCTGAGGAGGGAGAAAAAAGAAAGAAGGAATGAAAAATCTGTGACGTCATTGCCAAAACACATGTAGTAGGAACACTGAAAGCAAAGAGAAGAGAGTAGTGGGAGCTTGCAGTCACTCCTGTCACTGGGAAAGTTGATAAAAAGGGAAAACTTAAAATTTCAAAATTCTTCCATTATAGATAAGCCTATAATATTGAAATGCATTGTTTTTTTGTTTTTTTGTTTTTTTTACACAAGGTCTCACTATGCAGTTCGAGCTGGACTTAAACTCACTTTATAGCCCAGCCCAGGTCTCAAACAATCCTGCTGCCCCAGCTTCCGGATTATAGGCATGCACCACCATATCCGGTTTCTGTTTTTTTTGTTTTTTGTTTTTTGTTTTTAAATGACACTATGAAAGTGTAATTGACAATATAACTTAAAAATGCATGAGAATTGAGGTTGTGCGATGAGTTATAGTGTCCACATAGCTAGGACTAAAAGTGCAAAGACCACTGCATGCACTTGCCAAGATGCTGGGAAATAGCGGTGGTCCCCTACCAGTCAGGCAGTTCACCTGAAAGCCCTCTGCCCAAGAGACTCTCGAGTGCTTGCATGCTTGATTGGGTCTGTAGGACACACGCGCTTCATTCTCTTAGCCTAGAACATTCATGATTTACTGTGCACGTGACATTAGCAAAACATTGTGGGGACACAGTATAAATATAATGAACTGGAAGTCCCTGTTTGTCTGGAACACTATTCTGGGCTTTTTGATCTATGATTTTTTTTTTTCTTTTGGTACCAGGGATCGAACTCATGACCTCACGCTTGCCAGGCAGGCGCTTAAGCCACTGAGCTAAATCCCCAGCCCTTGATCTATGATCTTAATATTTATTTGATAAAACACAGCCTCCTAGGCTTGGTGGGGTGTCCACAGAAAGGTGCCTATCAGTGCAGGAGCTGGTGGTGCCACATTTGAGGAAGACTATCACAGACAATGCAGCTGGGCTGTGTCACTGCATATGGCCTCACAGCTGGGCTGAGAGGCATATGGCCTCAGTGGGTCAAGCATGACCATGCAGAGATGGAAAGACCTGGCATTGTCCATGCTAAAATGCATGGGAATGATGACCAGGAATATGTTGGCAAAGTGAAAGGGGTACATTGTCATGAACAGGTGAGAGCTGAGCACATGGTAAGAACAGTCTTGGGTGGTAGACAGGAAGGTTTGCTCTCTAGCCTTAGCACTCAGGCAATATTTGACTTCCTTCTCTATTTGTAACATGGAGACAAAGAAAATGAGTTAAACCCATCCTGGCATACAATTATGTGGGGATCCTCCATGGGCCAACACCAGCAGTCTAGCAATTCTTTTCCTACCCACCTGGAAACTTTTGGAAAGAATGTCTAATAGTAGCTGGAATGGAGTGTGAGCATATACAGTCATTACGCCTTGTGCTACAAAATGAAGCTCACACGAATCTTAACAGATAAAAACCATTAGGACAAGGATAACAGTAACCCCAGATTGCTCTTCCTGAACCACATAGGCAAGTTGAGAGTGGAGTGAAATACTTACAGTACTGATGGGGAAAACAACCCTATCAACATAAAGCTCTGCACCCAATACAATTACACTTTTAAACATTTTATTAGTACATATTGTAGTACATAATGATTATATTCATCACAAAGAGCTGGTACATCTACATAATACATCCTAATTCTTTTTATATTCCCTTTCCCTTCCCCTCCTCCTCCCTAAAGTGAAGGAGAAATAAAGTCTTTTTCAGATAAAAACTGAGAGAATTTGTCACTGGAAGACCCGGTTTGTAAGAAATGTTAAAGAGAGGGAAAATGATATAGATCAAATCTGCATAAAGAAAGAATAATATTAGAGAAGGAACAAAAGAAGGTAAAATTAAATCTTTTATATTTTTCATTCCTAAATGACCTAATACAATTATTCATTTAAAGTACAACAACAGAATAATCAGATTATAACTTTTGGATAAGTGAAATGAATGAAGGCCAGGGATGGCATAAGAAATGGGAGAGGCCCAGTGTGGTGGTATACCCCTTAATACCACCACTTGGGAGGCTGAAGCAAGAGGACTGCTTCGAGTTCAAGGCCGGCCTGGGCTAGTGAGTTCAGGACCAGCTTAAACTACATAGTGAGACACTGTCTCAAGAACTTCCTCCCCACACACAGAAAAAAGGGAAATGGAAGAGAGAATTGGAATTACTCTATGACACAGGCACTGCTTAGAAAGTACTACAGGGATCAATTCTCCTAGGTCTTCCAATCGTGCAGTGGTTTGAGTTTTTTCTCACACACTGCATCTTTTCCACCTGCAAATCCTGGAGGCTCTGCCTTTGAAGTAGTAGAGGAGCCACAGTGGCCCAGTTAAAACTCAAGCGTACCATGACCCAGCCTTGCTCATGGCCTACAGCCAGCTATCTCACCTGGAGTACAAGTTCTGGAAATGGCACAACTCCTATGTGTTTTCCTGCTCTTACCTCTCTGCCTTTCCTATCTCTAGGTTCCTCTCCCCTCCTTGCAGTCTCTCCCGCTTCCCACCGCCACCACCACACTATTTCTGGCGGACTCTCAAACACATCAGGTGCGGTCCTGTGTCCTGCTTTTGCACTGCCTGCCTCTACTTCCCAGCACAACCTTCCCCAGATGTCTGCCTGTACAGCTTGAGCCTTTGTTTACTGAAGTCTTCTCCAGTCAATCATTTAAAACCTCAGCTGTCCTCTTACACATCTTCTTCCTTCTCCCTTGCTTTATATTTTTCAACATTCCACGTGACTTATTTTTTCCTTATTACCGCTTCTCTGCTGAAAGTTCCACCAGGGTAAAGGATTTGTTGGCTCTGTTCAACACCGCATCCCAATCGATATGAACAGTGTGTGGCACCTGCTGATCAATAAACATGTGAGTGGATAAATTTCCTGCTTTGCAGTAACTGCTTTCTAGTGGTGCAATACACTCACTGCTAATTTCACATTCCTGGAAGAAGCTGTGATTTCGGATATATCAAATCTGTAAGGGAATGATCTCTCGGTATGCCAGAGAAATATACTCGCAAATGAAGAAAAGGTCGCCCTCGTTTACCTAGGACTATACTAGAGACTCAAAAAACTACTGAAGCAGCAATTTGGCGGGCAACGGTGCGCTCCGGGAAGGGGGCTGCAATCAAAGGTGGACTTCGGGCTCCTAGGGCCTACAAGGAAGGAGTCGGGAAGCGGGCGGAACAAACGCGCTCACGTGTTCAGAGCTCAGGTGAGGCCCAAATCTGATTTCCCCCTCCCACCTCCGATCTCCTCCCATTGGCTGATCCGCGAAGGACCCGCTCTTCTATTGGTTGAAAAAAGAAGAGGCAGAACTGACTTGAAGGGGAAGAGATACTAGGGGAGGCCTGTGCGGAGCCTCTCCGAGATGCGAGTTACCAGTTTGGCCGATCCTGAGCGGAGCGTCGGGCACATGCCAGACGCCCCATAAACCAAGGGTGAAGAGCTAGCCTGCGCTCTGTCACACTGCCCCACCGCCCTGAGGCGTCTCCCTAGGGGCGGCGCTGTATCGAGGTCAAGGCAGCTGGCGCAGACTCAGTCTGCGCGCCGCGCGCCCCCGACATACCCCGCGGCATGGGCTGTCCGAGGAGGCGGAGAGGGATGACGTCATCCGGCGGGGCGACGAGCATTGGGCGCCATTTTGAAAAGGGAAAAAAAAAATCCCTCCACGGCGGCGGCGGCGGCGGCGGCAGCAGCAGCGGCTGCGGCCGGAGCTGAGCGCTCGGCTGGGCGCCTCCGGTCGGGCGCGCTCGGCTGGGCAGGCCCCGTCCCGCGCTGCTGCCATGGCAGGTAAGGGCCTTGGGCACGCGGGCGGGATGGCAGGCGGGATGGCGGGGCGGGCGCGGCCGGCCTGACTGCTCCTTGTGTTGCAGGCGCCGGAGGCGGCGGCTGCCCCGCGGGGGGCAACGACTTCCAGTGGTGCTTCTCGCAGGTGAAGGGCGCCGTCGACGAAGACGTGGCGGAAGGTGAGGCGGCGCGGACATCGGGTGCAAGGTCATGTGGGGCCGGCGCCGGGACGTGGACACCTCCGCTTGCGCTTCTCGCGGGGCCGGGCGTCCCCGCGGGTTGGGACCGGGGCTGCGACGCACCGGGGCGATGGGGGCCCCGAGGAGTTTGGGCCAGATGCCGGTCTCGAGATGCCATGAAGGATGTTCTCGGGGCCCATGCACACAGGTCTCCCGCTGCCCATGCAGAGTGGTGTAGAGTACCAAGGGAAGGTGATCTTGGTTGGGGCTCGTGCTGGGTGGCTGGGGTTCTGGGTTCAGGTCGCCAGTGGTGCCCTAGCTGGCCCTCGGCCCCGGTGTGCTACCTTCAACAGGAGGCAGGGACTGATTGATACCAAAGTCTCTGTGGCTCCAGAGTCCTTGCTTTTCACTGCGGGTGCTTTCTTCTCCACTATATTGCAAGTCTGTTTTTCTTATTTTAGTCTTGAACCTTGAGATATCTGTCCGTTTTCCTTAATCCTGTCTTTGATTAGGCCAGGTGCGAAGTTGTAAGGTGGTGTACAGGGAGACAGGAGACTGCCTGAAGTTACGCGTAATGGACTGTGGAACTAAACTGTCTTAGAGACCTTAGAGTTGTGATGACTTTTTGTTGGTGTTGTTCAAGCGTCTTACTGTTTGACTCTTTCACTTCGTCTTAAAAAAAAAAAAAAAAAAAGATGTCTGCATTAAACACATCTTTCCAGCCCCAGGTTGCTGACAGTCTTGTCAGATGTCTGGTCCTGGTTCCTTCACCTGGGCCCTTCATGACCTTTTGGCCCGCACCTCCTTCATCCTGTACCTCTCCCAGCAGTGTCTGGCCTGGCATGTGATCCTTGAGGGTATCTGTAGATCTGTGGCCCCATTAGTCAAACTGTTCCCAGATTATTAAGTAGAGAAAACTAATTTCAGATCGAAACTAGGTGATTTTTAATGTAACCTAAATACTTTGTCGATTGTTTCTTCTATAGCGACCTAAAATATATTATTCTTTTGTTTCACTTTGTGTGTGTGCCAACTGGGTGACAGTTCAGCCTCACCCAAGTGTGATTTCTGTGATAGTAAAAGCAAAGCTTGTTTAGGGGTAGGCACGTGGGAAAGCTTAATATCTGTCTTAATTTCTGGTTTCTTTACCTTTTTTTGCAGTATTTCTTGATATACTGAATTAATTAAAATTTAAATGTAAGTGTATTTTAAGTGTGATTTATAAAAATTGCATCGTTTGGCTTAAAAATACTGACAAGTAATGTATTGCTTCAGTCCAGTCAGCTTTGATTGGAACTTTTTGCAATTTTAAGCCTTTAAGTAAAATTCTGAATACATCTAGAAGTTCGGTGTTGGAGTTGTAATTTTCTAGTAACATTACTTTGTGCGCGTGTGTATGTGTGTGTGTTTGATTGTATATGTCCAGAGCTTTCTGTTTTAATTCACCTATACCTGGAATGTAGTAACCCATCCACATTAACATATAACTTCACTGTTTGTTCAGTAGTTGTGATAGTGTTGGTTTGAATTGTGTCATTACCACAGGGCAGATGGTAAAAAAAGGAAACTATGTAACTAGGGACTGTTAAAAGAACAAGAATCAACAAACTAGCCCTTGTAATTCCATCTACTCAGGCCAAAACAGAATTGCAACCCCCGGACCAACCTGGACAACTTAGTTAGACCCTCTTTCAAATGAGTTTTCAAAAGGGCTGGGGATTTGGTGCAGTGATGGAGCACTTGCCTAGCTATGTGTGCTGCCCCTCTCTAAAGCCACTCCTGCCCAAACTCAACACTTAAGGAAGAGGAATGCTGCAAGTTAATTAGAAGATAGGTACTGATGCTTAGATTGTAGAACTTAGTATGTTATAAGATTTATCTGTTTAAACTTACTTACCTGTTTAAACTTGTGAGGCTTTTTGTGTTCAAGGCTTTCTTACGTTCTCAACCCAGCTCTGCAGAGTTCCGTGTAACACTGTACAGTAGGTTGGTCTATTTCCTGCTTTCCCTGTGATGAGTGGTCAGAAATACCTAGAGATTGAGGCTGGAGTTCCCTCCTGACTTCAGTGGGGGCAGTGCCATAGAACACGGATGGTACAGTAGTGGAAGTAGGCGGGCCTGTGTTGAAAGCCATGAAGTAGAATGGAATAATGTGCTTTTTTTTTTTTTAAACTAAGTTCAGGATTGGGAACTCAGTCTTAACTCCTGAAACAAATACTGAACAATATACAGTTTGATGTTTTTTTCCCTTTAAGAATTGGGTCTTGCTGTGCCTCAGGGTAGCTGCAGTGCTAAGTAAGAGTCTTTCTTCCATTGTGCTGCCAGCTATTCCCATGCAAGTGGGAGTGAACCCGACTCACAAGGAAACTACTAATTACCCTACTGGTGGCCAGATGCAAGAGCAGCCAGAGTGGTGGCTGGTCTCTCCTGCCCCTGTAGGAGGTGGACTAAGTAAGAGTCAGAATAGTGAAGCTGGGTGGCTTCCCTGTGGAAATGAGGAGAAAAGCTCTTTCTAGCTTGTGTCTCCAAATCCTTGATCTTGAATGTTAACTGCCTTGGGGGAGAGGGAGGATGAGTGTCTGTCAGTGTAGGTTTTTCTGTGTGCTGTTTATCACCTTCACCTAGTCCCTACTACCTCTGTTCAACAATGCAGGCTACAAATAAAGACTGTATTATGTTACCATCCTTTGCTTGGCAGTCTCTGGTAAACTGTGAACACCTTGATCAAGTTTGTAGGCTGGCTGTTACCTTTCTGTCCCAGCACCTTTTAGAGGACTCTGTCTGGTGGTAATGATACTTTACAGGTGGTTGGTTGGTTGGTTGGTTGGTTAGGTTTTTGAGGTAGTTTCACTCTAGTTCAGACTGACCTTGAACTCACTTTGTAGTCAGCCTTTTGAGTGCTGGGATTATGGGTGTGTACCACCACGCCCAGCATTAAACAATTGGTGAATGCTTATTGTGTGCCAGAGAGCTTGCTTTAAGGGCTTTACTTGTGCCCTAAATTGATTGATTTAATCTTCACACCACCAGAGAAGTAGATACTATTGTTTGTCCCACTCTGAAAGACACAGAGCAGTTACTGGGTCACACAACCACTATGTGACAGAGCCAGGGTTTGAAGCCATGTTGACTGGCCCTGCAGCCTGCCTGTGCTACGCTGCTCTGTTGACCATTTGCAGCCAATTCTGGTGGAACCAATTACGGCAGGTAGCTGTGCTGTAAAGAGCATGCAACTAGGAATAGTACTGAAATGCGTATGAAAATGAGATAACTTTTAAAAGAAGTGCTTATCAAAATAATACATAATTAGGAACCAGTGCTTCAAGTGGTGTCATTTTCTGAAGAGTAGGTGTCACAGAGACAGGGAGTAACTGAGATCTTACATGTCAGATACATACTGTACTTTTAGACACAATTGTAGTCTGCTTACTTACAGGAAAGCTGTGGGTCTTGGTGCTTTTATATATGTGTTGCTCTTCCAGAGAAAGGGGAGTGTATCATGTTAACCCTAGTTTTCTGGAGCTTGGTGTGACTTGATAAAATCTGGTTCCTTTCATGTCACAATTTGTAGTTTTAAGTGTCTTGACTTTTTGTTAGATGATCTTGTTTTATTCATTTTTTTAATCCATGAGACAATCTGTTGCTTTAAATTAAGACTTTAACCTTTTTCTGAAGAGATAATGCCTCACAAAACTAAAGATTTGTTTGCTTACTTCAAGGATGATTCTGGCAAGTGATAAAATAATCTTGGTATCTGAGTCATCAGGTAGGATGCCCCTTCCTAAGGTGCTATGTTTCAGAGAAACATTTAAAGTAAGAGAAGGTGACAAAAATTAGAACTTGGGCATTGATCAGGAAGTTTCTGTTTCATTGAATATAAGATACATCTAATTTCAAAGATACTATGGGAAAAGATACTTAGTGAAATATGGTATTGGTATAGTATTATTTTAGAGTATTATGCCAGGTGTCTTGGTGCACGCCTGTTATGTAATCCAAACACTTGGGAGACTGAACCAGGATCACTGCAAGTTTGAGGCCAGCCTGAACTACGTACGTAGTAAGACCCTGATCTCAAAAAATATAATAATAGTAATGGAATATTGTGATTGACTCTTCTACATACAGAAAATGGGCACTCAGTATTTATCATTGGTCTTTGTGGAACATGGTGTAAAGGAAACTAGATATGTGCCTTTTGTGAGATCAGTGCATTCACTGAAGGTATTAAGCAATGTTTAACATGTTTGAGGTCAAGTTGGTGAACAGGAAGTACATAGAAGGTCATAGTAAGTTGGCAAGATTGGCGATGTATTAAGTCATAGCCTTGATGTTTTCATTCCTTAATTCTTAAAGTCTGTTGTGTGATAGGAGGTCCTAGGTTCAGTGTGTGTCTGCCAATTTTCCAGTTCTAAAGGTCCCTACGGACTCTTTGCTTGCTTACCTAGGAATTACTCCAGCAGATTTTTGAGATCAAACAATGTGTGCTGTTTTGTAACCTGTAAAGTGTCATTTCAATTGTTAATTTATTTGAAAATATTTGCATTTAGTTTTCAGTATATTTAGTTTCTGGATTTTTCCTGACCCTCTTCTCCATTCTCTCCACTCATTCCACATGCCATCTGCTTGGTCTAGTCTCTCGATTTTTCCATGACTCTGATTCTTCGTAATTAATCCCTTCTACCTTGATTCTGTTTCTCAACCTACAAATTGTTTTCCTCTTTTCTAGTATGTGCCTCCCGCTGATCCTTCTAAGTCCATCTCAAATTCCATGTCATTTGTGGGTCGGCTTCAGCTACTCTTCGCATTGGGGACATTCTGTCTTGGACTCTGGACTTTCCCTTCACTTAGCACCAGTTGCTTGGCAGTGGCTGTGTCCTCTTCATGGATTGGTATTAGTCAGGCTGTGGAAAGTTGCAATGGGTGGGCCAGCATTGTGCAAAGGGACTTGGGGAAACCCATTTCTACCCTTTTACCAGCCTTGTGCCTACTTGGCAAGGTATTTAACTTACCTTTTGTATCTCTGTCTGGAAAACAGGGCATTATTACCTGTGACAATTACAGAGTAGTTAATATTCCAGGAAACCTATGGAAGCGTCCGGTAGGAAAAACAGGAACTGGTAACTATTTGAATACCATGTGAACTGACTGGCATAAAAGAGCTGATACTGTGCTGCTCCAGGGAACTAAGCCAAGAAAAAGGAAGGGTGTTGCAGGGCTAAAGAAGTTACAGCAGTACACTGAGGGTTGCCAGCCCTGGGTATTTGAAGTGGAGAAATGCAGTTTAGACAGAGACACAGTATTGTACCACAGCTGGAACCAGGTCATATTGAGGGATAGAAGTACCATGTGATAAAAGTACCCAGGACACAGACCTGGGTAGGGATGAAAGGAAGGGGGTCATGGTACAAGAAGAGAGTGGGGAAGGGAAGGAAGAAGAATGTTGCAGAAACAGTGCGTTCTGGGAAGTGAGAGTACTTGAGCCTTGTCGTCTGGCAGACGGGAGATCCTAATGCTTAAAAAAAGACTGGCCTGGCTAAAGGTGGTATGTTAAGGTTTTGAATATGGTGCTGAGGTGCTGCGTTGTGTTTCTGAGTGATTATGAACCTGGAAGATTCTAAGCAGAGGAGTGAGGTCGACAACGTGGCTTTAGGAAGCTCACTGTGGCCTTTGGAGAATGAATGGTGATGGAGTAAGAATGGAGACAGGTACTTAACTTTCTAGTTACTATAATAACAAAAGCTGGAAACTGAGCTTGCTATATATCAGCGGTCAGCAAACTTGTAAAAGGCCAGAAAAATAAATATTTTCGACTTTGCAGGCCGGATTGCCCCTGGTTCAACTGCTAGACTCAACTCTGCCTTCATAGCAGAAAAGCAGCTACAGACCTGGCAGATTGGGTGGGCCTGGCCACCGGCCGGCCATCATGCCTCTTTCAGAAGCAGGCAGCTGATCGAGTTTTGCACTCAGGTTATAGTTTGCTGACCCCTGTTCTAAATTACTGGTTCTCAGAGCCTCTTGGTTTCAAGATAGTTTCTTACTGTTAATAATTATTGAAGACTCAGATTTTTGTCAGTGTCAATTATATTTATTATTCTTAAAATTAGAACAGCTTAAAATATTTATTTCATTGAAAAATAATAAATCTGCATATTAACATTATTAGTGAAAAACAACTTTTCTAAAATATTTAGTGAGAAGAGTGCCATTGTAGTTAAAATCTTGCAAAACCTGAAAAAATAGCTTCCCAGAAGACAGCTGGATTCTCAGATCTACTGCCCATTCAATCTATTGCAGTTCCTTTGTTGAAATATATAAAGCACATACGTTTCCTTAGAGAAGGGAAAATGATTAACAGTTTTCTCAATATTGTAGGTACTTATGGTTTGTTCAAGTGTACTTGTACTTTAGAATCAGAAACCCTATCAGTGAAATCCAGCGGTTACATTACAATCCATAGTTATATCATTTACTTAAATGGTTCTTTTTGCTCATGTGTATGATTTAGTAATGCCTTGCCTTGGTCATTTGGAAATATTGGTACACTGAGTTATTTTGAGCTTCTGAATGTTAGCATATTGCATTTCATTACACCAAAGAAAATCACTTTTATTGTTATTACCACTGATCTCAGTGGAGATGTCTTAAAAGCAGGAAGCTGTTAAATTAGTAGTAGTAGATACGAGGTTCACAAAATTCTGATTTGTTCTTGGAAGCCTGGTTTTTATTATTGACAATCAATACTATTAGTTACTTTCTGTGAAGTAAGTTACTTTTTTCATTTTCAAGAAAATTTCTGCCACATACCAATGTTTGAATGCCCAAAGTTGATCAACTGTTCTTTGAAATAAAAACAACTTTCTAGCCCCTTGTGGTATACGCCTGTAATCCCAGCACACCAGAGGCTGAGGCAGGAGGCTGGGGTAGGAGGACTGACGTGAGATCAGTGCAAGTTCAAGGGCAGCCAGGGCTACATAGAGAGAGAGTTTAGGGCCAGCCTGAACTGCATAGCGAGACCCTGTCTCAAAAAAAAAAAAACTTTCTATGAAAAAAATGACTCAGTTTGCAACACAAACTAACATTTTCACATGCTTTTCCTGGAGACAGTTGTACTTGGGGAAGCCACAGAATTGCTTTATGAATACTTCTGTTTTACCACAAAGAACACTGAAAAGATTCACACTGAGGAATTGAGATTGCATAAATTACTTACTCATGAAGGACATTCCCAAGTGAAACTGGCCATTTTCTTTTCCTGCATGCAAATGACACAAAGGCTGCCAGCTTCATTTCGGTGCTGCCACCGCCATGACTGTGCTGAGGCACCGCAGTTCCACTTAGCGTTGCTTTTACTCACCCGTGCAGGTGACACGCAGTGAAATGGCACGTCAGGTATTACTATGAACATGGTTTGGATCTCTTGGTTCCTCTGAAGTCCTGGGATGTTGCAAACCTCACTTTAAGCTGTCAGTAGTATCAGTGGCATGATAAACAGCACAAATTTCAAGATTGACCATACTTCTGTCATAATTAGTAGATTTTGCTTTGTGTTGTTCAAAACAGGAAAAGTGTTATTTATCAGAAATAAAATGATACAGATGTATTAAGAATACAGAATCAAAACTGTTGGGCCGGAATCCCTCTCAGAAGTACCCATGCTTAACAGTGTGTTTGTTCCTAGGCCGTCATTCTTTATGCATTTGTCTGTCTGTTTCTATTTTACAATTTAGTTTGTGTATAAGCAACAGGTTTTCTTAACTCCCTAGAATGATGGAATCAGTTCTGAGTATATCTTGTGGCTTGCTTTTCATTAATAGTGTGTGATTTGAGATCTAATAGTAAACTAGGCTGTAGGTTTATTAGCAACTTGGAACCTGGACATAGTCCCGTAAGCTCTAAGTACTATGATATTGTTGTCATCTTACAAGTGAGAAAATTAAATCCCAAGAAGGAATTAAATCCCATATGCTAAGGTCATATTGCCGATGGGTGCCCCAGTCGTAATTTCAGTAGAGCTGTTCTGCATGTGGGTCCATTTTGTCACGTTCAACTTGGCCTCCTTTATAGTAGCTTGTGTGTCTCCTTTCTGATGGCTGTGTGGTATTCCATGTGCAGGTGACCTCATTCATCAAATTGGCCATGTTTTCTATTGCTAGTGACGCTGTAGTAGAGTGTGGTCTCTTTCTGCGCACATGCAGGTGCCCAGCCAGGACTAACTAAGCACGTGGTATCAGACATGTGCGCCACCAAATTGCCCTCCAAGTGATGCTGCCAACTGATACTTTCCATTCCTACTGAGAATAGCAGCCTTTTATTTGAGTAATTTTAATGGCAAATCTGAGGTTATATAATATGCATTTCCTTACCACTTTTGTAATTGAGTCTTTTTTGTTGACAGTTTTTATTCTGTGACTTATTTTAGTGTATTTTTGGCCTATTTTTTGTACTAAAGTTAAAAAATTGATTTGTAAAAGCTCTTTATACATCATAGGTACTAACATATGAGTATTTCTTTTTAGGGGAATGAGACAGGTTCTTAGTGTGCACTAGTTCAGACTCCTTGAACTCACTGTAGTCCAGGCTGGCCTGGAACTCAGCAATCCTCCTGCCTCAGCCTGCCAAACACTGGAATTACAGGCATGCAGCACCATGCCTGGCTGAGTATTGCACAACTGACTATTTCTTTTTTTTCTTTTCTTTCTTTTTTTTTCTGACTATTTCTTACAGTAGCCTGAATTTTAATTTCTCTGCCCCCATCCCATGAGTTCCTTGCCAAAATTCAGTTAAATCTAGTCTATCTGGGTCTGTTACTTGGAGGCTTTATTGTTGCTGATGCTGCTTTGAAAATTAAGATGAAGAGCTAGGATCCACGGACGGTTAGCAATGGTACAGAAGAGAAAGTATACACTGGATAAAAAGCAGTTCATGAGTTCAGCTTAATGGGATCAGGAGCTCAGAAGACAGGGTATGATGAAAACAGTCCTGAAGAGTTTACACAAAGCTTGAATTTATACTGCCTGGCAAGCGGGAGGTCCTGAGTTCAATTCCTGGTACCCCCCCCAAAGTTGTGAACTTGCTTTTTTTGTTGTCTTTGAGACAAGGTGTCACTATGCAGTTTAGACTGGCCTTGAGCTCACTTTGTAGCTCAGGCTGGTCTCAAATCTGCAAGTATCCTCCTGCCTCAGCCTCCCAAGTGCTGAAATTACAGGCGAGTGCTGGGATTACAGTCGTTATCATGCCTGGTTTTGAATTTACATTTTCACATGAAGTAGATTTGAACTTACTTTATGTAGATCCCCAGAGGTGATAAACTTCACAATTGAAATAGGAACGCAGTTATATGACACCCCAAGCTATGCTTCTCTTTTGTCAGTATCGTGCATTTCATCTACGTGCTAGCACATAAGAGGTGTTCCAGTGACTAACGATTCTGTGACAGCTCAGTATACCTGTCTCAAAAGTAGCAGGCTCCTTTGTAACTGGGAACATTTGCGTAACAAAACACAGCATAACTCTGCTTCTTTAACCACCCCTGTAAGTTTATTTTTAAAAGGGGGAAGGAATAGTGAGCAAAAGAGTTAATATAAATTGTTGAAGAGATGGTATCAAAAGCAATGGTAAGTTTCCTTTTTTTTTTCTTTTTTTTTTTTTTTTGAAAAAAGCTATGATAAGTTTCCCCCCCTTTTTTTTGAAAAAAAAAAAAATCTATTGAAATTGTCTTTACACTTGGATTTTAGGGGGCAGTTAGGCATTTATCAAACATTAAGCAAGGGTGGATACCTGATGGTTCCACTCTAGAAATCCTACTGGAACATGCTAGCATTTCACAAAGATGTTGTTACAGTGTTGTGCGTCACAGAAATAAAACAAAAAAAACTCTAAATACCTAAAAGTAGCAAAACAGTAACATGTTACAATACACACATTTTGCTCGGCATGGTGGTGGTCACCTGTAATTCCAGCACTCAGGAGGCTGAGGCAGGAGGATCACCATAAGTTCAAGGCAGCGTGCGCTACATAGGGAGACCATGTCTCCAAAAAAAAAAAAAATAATAGTAATACACACATTTTGTGGGTGAAAGTGGTTCCCAGTTTCCAACCTGGGTGACAGTCAACACTTGCAGAACAGTGAACCTGTGGGAAACCACAAGTGCGTACACTTGCCCACGTTGGGAAGGCGGCACCTGGTAGTTAGCATCAGGCAACTGTGGGTGTGAGGCGATCAGGTTGGCACAGAAGAGGGGCTTTTCCTTTTGTTCTGCACATCTCTGTGTTGTCTCTCTGTTACACAAGCATAATGCAATGCTTTTGTGGTAATAAAGAGGAAGAAGATTAAGGAAAGGCAAAGACTGGCTTGATAACAACTGATAAGAGGGAGATTTCTCCCTGGGCGTGGGATATCTGTAATCCCAACACTTGGAGCCTGAGGCAGGAGGATTGCCCTGAGTTCAAGGCCAGGCTGGATTATATAGTGAGTTTCAGATCAACCTGAACTACAATGAGACCCTGTCTTAAAAAAGAAAAGAAAAGACAAACTTAAAAAAAAAAAAAATTTCTTTTATTCTTGCCTTGAACACATAATGGTAACTCAGTACAAATCATGTAATTCTTTCCTGTGGTCTGGCTTTCATAAACTGTTTTAGACTGCCATGTTTCTCGCATTAAAATATCCTTTTTTTCCAGTTGTAATTATTCTGTAGATGTCTAGAATGACAAAGCAGCTATCCTTAATAGTACATTCATTACAAACGCTCTACTACTATAACTAGATTTGGGGTGAGGGTGGAGACAGGTTGTCACTATGTGGTTCAAGCTACTCTTAAATTCACTGTGTAACACAGACTGGGCTTGAATTCACAGAGATCCTCCTGCTTCAACCTCCTGAATGTTGAAATGACAGGTATGTAGTACCATGCCCAGCTCCATACCTAGATTTAAAATAAAGCCCCAGCTAAATGCTATTACTGAAGTATACAGATTAGAATGTTATGTTTTTTAGTACAATTATAAATGTTCCTAATTTTATCAAACAATGGTGGCTACTGGTTGCTTTTTTCTGTTTGTTTTTTTCTCATTAGCTTTGTTTCAGCTGTTTTTAAAAAACCTGTGTGTCAGAGTTTCAGTTATTTGCCAGCACACATGTTGATAAACCCATATCGTGCTTTGCTTTAACAATAAGTAAAAATGTGTACATGTTATTAGCTCCTATAACCATGTAAATAATAATAACACGCATGTTCTCAGTACCTAACAACGGTTCACATTTGTTCTTGTTTAGATTTCTTCAGGAAGTAGAAACTGTAGCTGAGTCTTCCATTTTTAACTCTCTGGTTCCACTGTATGTGCTTCTTCCCTCAACCATGGCAGCTTCTCAGCTTCTTCTGTGGCGTTGGTGCACAGCCTGTCCCTGCTTTTGAGTTTTTATCAGAATCGGTGCTCAGGTTGCTTCTCATTAAGCACATTGGCATTGATCCCCTTCATATCACCTGCTGCTGCACCCTCCTCCCTCACTTCCTTGGACTGTGCATGTTCTGTTTAACATCAGAGCTTATACTACTACGTGTGCTCCTTTATATATGATACAGGGATCAGTAGTTAAGTGTCTTTCTTGCTTTGGTTAATTTTCTCTCTTTGCTGAGATGAAATACCTGACACCCACAATTAAAGAGGGAAAGGTTTATTTGGCTCACAGTTTGTGGAGGTTGCAGTCCACACTCAGCTGGCTCCTAGGCAAGGTGGCATGGCAGAGGGGCAACAGGTCATGCTGGCCGGAAGACAGCAAAATCAACAACAGCCAGGGGAACAGTGCAAGAGCAAGCCTCTTTCCTTCCCTTATATTGTATGTAGGCTGCATCTACCCTAGGGTGGGAATAACACACCTATTATCCCAGCACTGGACGTGAATCAGTCACAGATTCTAGAAGCCCACCCTCATGAATGCATGAGGCTTTGGGGGGACATCTAAATACAAACCTTAACACCTCTGAAATACCAGACATAATCCTTGGAGTAGCACTGACTACCCAAAATTTCGTCATTTCCTCTGTTACAGAACCTTAAGTTCAGATGTGAAATAGCAATCTTAATTTTAAACTGAGAATGAGGAAAAATTTACTTTAACCATTTTTAGTTTACTTATTGCTCATTAAAGAATACAACATTAAAGCTGGTCCTGGTAGTGGAGGCTTATAGTCCCAGCACTCAGAGGCTAAGACAGGAGAATCTCAAATTTGAGTCTAGCATGAGTGATTTAGCAAGATCTGTCTCAGAATGAAAGACGGGCTGGTCACGCAGCTCAGTGCCAAGACTCTGGGTTCAATCCCCATTAATGGGGAGAAGATTGTCATTCAGTAGTAAAGGGAGTAATTAATTTGTGTCGCGGGATTATCTGTGTGGGTCTGTGTTCTCTGTGAAGTACTGTGCAGGGTTAAATGTGTCAGTAGGTAAAAGGGTAGTCACATAAATTGTCACTTTCAAAAGCCATTAAAAGTTACTGCTGGAGTTACAAAAACAGTAGACCCTTTTCCTGGCATTTTCCCTGATCCCGTCGCCACCGATAGAGCAGTTTGGCAGTGGGAGAGCAAGAGCCCCACACAGCAGGACTCAGCCCCCAAGTTTGTGTCTGTGCCTCAGTGACGGGATTGTCGGGATGTTTTCTTAACCTGTAGAGAAAAGTGTATGATACTTGGGCTGGCATGGGGTTGGATTTATATGAGTTTGGATGGATATACTGAGAAAGAATCTCAGTATATTCATTGGTTTTCAGCAAAATAGAAATAGTTTTGAGATTGGAATTAAAATATGCACATTTTTTTAAGCATCATAACTATTTGTAAATGTAAAGTTCGATGGTGTTAAATGCATTCACCATATTGTGTAACCATTCGCATTACACCCAAAACTGTCATCTTCTGCAGCAGGAAATCGTGTATCTATTGAACAGTAACTCTCCCTTCCTGTTCTATCTTGAGCCCTTGCCAGTCTCCACTCTTTCTGCCTGCATGAATCTGTTTTTTGGGGGACTTTATACAAGTAAACCTGTACAGTATTCATCCATCTGTGTTTGCTGCTGCTTAATTCACTGCGGTGTTCTCAAAGTCCACCATGTTTTGGGTGGGTGTGTGTGTGTGTGTGTTGTATGTTTTAGTACAAGGGATTGAACCTAGGGCCTTATGCATACTAGCAAGTGCTCTACCTTTGTACTACATCACCAGTTCTTTTAAAATTTAAGAAAGGGGCTCACAGAATTGTCCAGGCTGGCCATAAACTTCTGGCTGTCATGTAGATGAGATTATACGCATGTGCCACCATACCCAGCTAATGATGTAAATTTTTCTGAGTAGGAGGTATAATTTTAACTTGTTTGTATTTATGTTGCTTTTAGTCATTGGCTGTACTGCTTAATTTTTATTCTTCAACAATATAGCTTCCTAAAAAACTATATGAAAATTGAATTGTTTACATGCTTGGAGTGAACTTACCTAGTCAAAAATAGCTTGTTACAGTTTTTCTAAAGTAAATAATAAACTGAGGGTGGTGATTGTCTGCATAATGTTTGCTAAAACTTGTTTATCATTTTCTTGATAAATTTATCACTTACCTGATAAACTTACCTCTCGTTCAGTTTCTGTTCTTTGAGTAAGAACTTGAGTTCTTACCTGGATGTTTAAATATGCAGTGTTTGTTATTTAGTAGAAGAAAGAATCTCAGTATATTCATTGGTTTTCAGCATCATGTAGTTGGAAATATTGTAGAATGTTTTGTATAAATGAGATTTTCCTTGATAATGGTGGTTAAATCTCTGGTGAACTTTAATGGCAGATAAATGTGATTTCCTAAATTTTGAAATCTGCTGTCATTGGTCAGACAGAACTTACGAAATGAGAGGAACACTAATATTCCTAATAAAGCAACAATAGGAGATTCTTCATCTTCCCTGCTGCTGTTATCTCCTTAGGAACATACTTGTACACAGTTACTAAAGTGAAGATAAAGATTCTTGAAAGACAAAAATAAATTTAAAGTAGCATTTTGTTGAAAACAACTTTGTAGACTTTTCGCAAGCTGAGCACAGTGACACATCCCTGTAATCCCAGCACTTGGCAGGTGGAAGCAGGAGGATTGCTGCGTGACCCTTGGGCTACATAGTGAGTTCAAGCCCAGCTTGTACTACATAGCAAGACCCTGTCTCAAAAAAGAAAAAATTGTAGATTTTTGTGTAGGAAAAAACTTGACTCAGCCAACTTTTAGAATATTGTATGTTTAAGAAAGTTTACAAGTTATGAGACCCTTTTAATGACTAGACACATTTTTATAGTATATTTTTGCTTAAGACAACTTTAAATACTTAATCTGCTGGAAGATAAAATAGAAACAACTGTTGAAAACAGACATAAGCAAGGACTTTGTGAACAGAAATCCAGTGATACAAGAAATAAACATATTAAGTCTTCTGCACAGCAAAATAAACAACAGAGACAGTACAGAGACAACCTACAGTATTGGAAAAAAATTTTACCACTTATTCTTCAGAGAAAAGACTAATATCAAGAATATATTAAAAACTCTTTTTAAAAAATAGACTTTTCGGGGCTGGGGATTTAGCTCAGTGGCAGAAGCTCCTGCTTTACAAGCGTGTGGTTGTGAGTTCGATCCCTGGTACTAGGAAAAAATAAATAAAAAATAAAAAATAGACTTTTCAAAATAAAACCCAATAAAAAAATACACAACTGAAATGAATAAATGCTTCTCAAAGAAGTACAGATGGCCAGTAGATACATGAAAAATGTTCCATATCTCTGGCCATTAGAGAAATGGACATTAAAACAACACTGATATTCCATCTTACTCCAGAAAGAATGACTGTCATCAAAAAATTTAATAATAATAAATGCTGGTGAGTATGTGGAGAAAAAGGAAACTTTAAATTTTTTTATAGGAATGTAAAACCACTATGTGAAGATTTCTCTAAAAAATAGAAATTCCATTTGACCCAACTATCCCTCTTTCAGGTATTTTCACAACAGAGTTAATTAAAATCATCATGTTACATTTGCACACGTGTACCAGCATTTATAGCAGCTCAATTTATAGTAGCTAGATCTTGGAAACACCATACTGTGTAGGCCCATCAACAGATGAATGAATGGGAACAATGTATTTATACAGTAGTGCACTGTTCTGCCATAAAGAAAGGTAAACGTGCAGCATTTGGAGATAAATGAATGCGATATGAGAATGCAGTGTTAAGTGAAATAAATCAAACAGGCTTAAATGTCACATGATTTCTTTTTGTGAGAAACTCAATACACGGTTATGGAGAAGCAAGATAGATAAATAGGATTGCATAGAAGTTCAAATAACTCCCCAAATTACCTATTCTGTTGCCTCAAAATTATTTTATATATAAGCTAATTTGTTTCATTTATGCTACTGGCTTCTCTTAGTTCATTGAAAATAAGGTTTTGTTCTGTTGCCTGTTTCTTCTTTGTAAGTCTTTTGTCAGTATCTTGTACTCTGAGTAACTACTTTTAAGATTATGATACACAGTGTATTAGCTATTGTTATTCTCATTATTTTGTTATGAAACTTTTTTCATAAAACAGGTGTGGTGGTGCAAGCTACAATTCTAGCCCTCTAGGAAGCAGAGGCAGGAGCAGGGCAAGTTTGAACCCACCCTGTGAAAATCCTCAAATAAAAACATAAAAAACAGAGCTGGGGATGTGGCTCGGTATGAAAGCCCGCAATCCTAACACCAGTCCCCTGTATTGCGCCCCCGCTAAAAGAATTGCTTTGTAAGTATGTTTAAGTAAGTTGAATGGCTTTTTAAGTATGTTCACATATTTGTGTGCCATGAAAACTAATTTTAGAACATTTTCATCATCCTCCCCCAAAAATCCATTAGGAAGGGCTCTTATTCCCAGCAGCCGCTAATCTACTTCTTGTTTCTATAGATATGACTATTTTGATCTTTTCATGTAAATGGAATTATATAAGATAAGGCCTTAATGTCTGGCTTCTGTCACTTAATGTTTTTAGATTTCTTCCATGTTTTAGCATGTGTTAGTGCTTTAATTCTTTTTTGGGTAAATTCTGTATCGTTGTGTGGATCTATACCACATTTTATTTACTCATTCATCAGTAGGTGGATGATTCTACTACTTTAGCTATTATAAATAATGCTGCAGTGAACACTGTTCTGTGTGTTTTTGTGTAGCCCTGTGTTTTCGGTTCTGTGATGTAAACCTAGGCATGGAATTGCTTGGTCATATGATCACTAGATGCTTAACTTTTTTTTTTTTTTTTTTTTGGTACTGAGGATTGCAAGATCTTTGCAGTGAGTACATTCCCAGGCCAGTTTTTTGTTTTTTACCTGAGACCATGTCTTGCTAAGTCACCCAAGCAGGGCTTGAACTTGGAAACCTTCCTGCCTCAGTCTCACTGCTGGAGTGAGTTACAGGATGCACCACCATCCCTGGCTTACGATCAACATTTTTGAGGACCTGCCCGACTGTTTCACAGAGTCCATGTCATTTCACATTTCCACTGACAACATAGCAGTTTCTCCACATCCTATCAATCCTGTTACTGTCTAATTCTAGCCATTCTAATAGTTAAGAAATAGTAGCTCGCAGTTTTTATTTGAATTTCCATAATGATTAATAGTGTTGAACATTATTTCCTGTTTATTGGACATTTGTATTAACTTTGAAAAAATATCTACTCAGATTCTTTGCCTACTTTTTGACTGGCTTATCTTTCTGCAGTTGAGTTGTTGAGTTCTTTGTGTATTGTAATGTAAGCCCCTTATACACATGATTCACAAATATTTTTCCCATTCTGTAAGTTGTCTTCTCACTCTTGATTATATCCGTAAATCCACATGGATTTAGTTTCTACAGTTACCAAGTTGTTTTTCTTTCTTGCTTGTCCTTTTAGTGTCATGGTTAAGAAGCCATTGCATAATTCAAGATCACAAAAATTTGCTTTTTTTTTATGACTTATCTTCAGCTTTTATATTTAGGGCTTTAATACATTTTAAAATCTATTGTTATATAAAATTACATGTATACCTTGCATGTAATACATTATACTTATATATATGTAGTAGTTGTATATGATATAAATAAGGGCCTAACTTCTTTTGCATGTGGATAGTTGTCCAAACCCACTTGTTGAAATGCTATGTTCCATGGAATTGGCAGTTAAAAATAGATTGATATGTTTTCAACATTCAGGTAATCCCCAGCACTCAGGGAGATTGAGTCAGGAGTATCACAAGTTTGAGTCCTCCTGGGCAATTTAACAATATCCTGTCTAAAAAAAAAAGGTCAATTATAGATGTAAGGCTGTATGTCCTTGTCAGTAAGCCTGTCCCACACTGTGTTGCTTGTTGTTCCTCTAGTTTTATTTGGTTCTTGTAGCTTTATAGTAAGTTGAAATGAAGAAACATGAA
>PVJX010021770.1:0-31869 GCA_004027295.1 Dolichotis patagonum | reverse complement strand
ATCCACTCTGTGGTTGATGGGCATCTTACTTGTTTCCAAGATTTAACTATTACAAACTGTGCAGCTATAAACATGGGTGCACATATGTCACTTTGACATGAAACACAAGAGGGGAATAGCTGGATTGAAAGGAACTTCCAATCCAAATATTATGAGGAATTTCCATACTGATTTCCATAGTGGTTGTGCCAGTCTACACCCCCATAAACAGTGAAGCAGTGTTCCTTTTTCCCCCGCAGCCTCTCCAAACATTTGTTATCAAGTGATTTTTTGATGGCAACTATTCTTTCTGGAGTGAGATGAAATCTCAATGCTGTTTTAATTTCTATTTCTTGAATGACCAGTGATGGTGAACATTTCTTCATGTATTTATTTGCCATTTGTATGTCTTTATATGAGAACTGTATGTTCACCTCAGATGCCCATTTTTGGAGAGGGTCTTTGAATTTGGGGGGGGGGTTAATGTTTTTCAATTCTTTATATGTTCTTGATATAAGTCCTTTATCTGAGGGGTTGCTGGCTAGAATTCTTTCCCATTCTGTGGGTTTTCTTTTCATTCTGATGGTGGTTTCTTTTGAAGTGCAGAAACTTTTCAATAATGTGAGATCCCAGTTGTTGATTCTCTGAAGTGTTTCCCGCGCAGTTTGCGCTATGTTCATGAGTTCTCTGCCTACACCTATGTCTCCAAGATTTCTACCTACCTTATCTTCTAGTAGATTTAGTGCTTCTGTTTTACTGTTTAGATCTTTGATCCACTTAGCCTTTAGTTTTGTGCATGGTGATAGGCATGAATCTAGTTTCAGTCTTCTGTATGTAGAGAGCCAATTTTTCCAACACCATTTAAAAAGAGGCTATCCTTCCTCCAGTGAACATGTTTAGCCCCTTTGTCTAATATCAGGTGGCTGAGTGTCTTTGTACCTATACTTGCATCTTCTAATCTGTTCCATTGATCTTTAGGTCTATTTCTTTGCCATTACCATGCTGATTTTATCACTGTGGCTTTGTAGAACAGTTTTAAGTCAGGAATTGAGATGCCTCCTGCCTTGCCTTTATTGTCCAGAATTGCCTTTGCTATTCTAGGTTTCTTCTGTTTCCAAATGAATTTTAGGAGTGTTTTCTCTAGATCTGTGAGGTATATCAATGGTATTTTGATTGGGATTGCATTAACTCTGTATAACAGTTTGGGGAGTATGGCCATTTTCACGATGTTAGTTCTTTGTAGCCAAGAGCATGGAAATCTTTCCGTTTTCTAATATCCTCTTCAATCTCCTTTTTTAGCATAGCATAATTTTCAGTATAAAGGTCTTTTACATTTTTAGTTAGGTTGATTCCTAAGTATTTCATTTTTTTAGATGTTATTGTGAAGGGTGATATTTCCACAATTTCTCTCTCGGTGAGTTTCTCGTTTGTGTACAGGAATGCTATTGATTTTTGAGCATTGAGTTTGTAGCCAGCTACACTGATAAATTTGTTTATTATCTCTAGTAGTCTTTTAATGGAGTTTTTTGAGTCTTCTATATAGAGTATCATGTCATCTGCAAATAGTGATAATTTAACTTCTTCTTTTCCTATCTTTATTCCTTTTATTTCTCTCTCTTGTCTGATTGCCCTGGCTAGTGTTTACAGAACTATATTGAATAGGAGTGGTGATAGTGCACATCCTTATCTTGTTCCTGATTTTAAAGTGAAAGCTTTCAGTTTTTGTCCATTTAGTATAATATTGGCTGTTGGTTTGTCATAGATGGCCTTTATAAGGTTGAGGTAGACACTGTGTATTCCAAGTTTCTGAAGGGTTTTTATCATGAACATGTGTTGGACCTTATCAAAAGCTTTTTCTGCATCTATTGAGATGACCATTTGGTTTTTGTTTTTGACTCTGTTGATGTGGTATATAACATTTATTGATTTGTGTATGTTAAACCATCCCTGCATTCCTGGAATGAACCCCACTTGGTCATGATGTATAATCTTCTTGATGATTAGCTGCATTCTACTTAATACTATTTTATTGAGAATCTTTGTGTCTATGTTCATTAGTGAGACTGGCCTACAGTTCTCTTTTTTGGTTGGATCTTTCTCTGGTTTTGGTATCAGAGTAATACTTGGTTCCAGGAATGAATTAGGGAAGATTGCTTTCTTTTCAATTTCATTGAAGAGTTTAAAGTGTATTGGCATCATGTCTTCTCTAAATTTCTTATAGAATTCAACTGTGAATCCATCAGGACCTGTGCTTTTCTTTGTTGGTAAGTTTTTTTATTACATTTTCAATTTCAATATCTGATATTGGATTATTCAAAATTGCTATGTCTTCTTGGTTGAGCTTTGGTAGTTCATATGTTTCTAGGAATCTGCCCATTTCCTCTTTGTTTTCCTATGTGCATAGAGATTTTCAAAGTAGGTATTCATGATCTTTTGAATTTCCATGGGATCTGTAGTAATTCCCCCCTTTTCAGTCCTTATTGTGTGAATTTGGGTTTTTTCTTTGCCTTTCTTGATAAGGTTAGCTAGAGGTTTGTCAATTTTGTTTATTCTCCAAAAAAACCAGAGTTTTGATTCATTAACTCTTTGTATTATGTTTAGTTTCAATTGCATTGATTTCTGCTCTAATCTTTAAAATTTCCTCTCTTCTGTTAGCTTTGGTTTTAACTTGCTCTTCTTCTTTTAGGATCTTGAGATGAAGCATTAGATTGTTCATTTGTGCTCATTCTGTTTTCTTGATATGACTATTTATTGCTATATATTTCCCTATTAAGACTGTTTTCATCATATCCTTTGATTACAGTATGTTGTTTTCACATTTTTATTGAATTATAGGTATTGTTTTTTATTTCTTCTTTAATTTTATCTGTAGCCAACTGGTTGTTCAGAAGGTTGTTATTTAATTTCCATGTATTTATGCAGATTTTGCAATTTCTTATGCCATTAATTTCCAGTGTTCTATGGTCAGACATTGCACATGGCATAATTTCAATACCTTTCCATTTATTTAAGAATGTTTTATGGGATAATATATGGTCTATTTTGGAGACTGTCCCATGCACAGCTGAGAAGAATATGTATTCTGATGCGTTTGAGTGGAACACTCTACTAATTCCAATAGGTCACAGGTATGATTAAGTTCTATTATTTGTTTGCTGACTTTTTGTCTAGTTGATCTCTTTGTGACAATGATGCATTAAGGTCCCCTGTTATATTGTGTTCTTGTGTGTTTGGTTTTTCATGTCCATTAGTATTTGTCTTATATAGTTGGGTGCTCCTGTGTTTGGTGCATATATATTTATAATTGTTAGTTCTTCTTCTTGAATTTTTCCACTACCAAGTATGTAATGGCCTTCTTTATCTCTTTTAATCAATTTAGGTTTGAAGTTCACTTTGTCTGCAAACAGAACAGCTACCCCTGCTTTTTTCTGGGTTTCTGTTGAATGGAATATTGTTTTCCATCCTTTGACTTTTAATCTATGAGTTTCCTTTTGTGTCACATGTGTTTCATGAATACAACATATTGTGGGATCATGTTTCTTGATCCATTTTGTCATCCTACATTTATGGAAATAACTGATATGTACTGACTTGACTTTGCCCTGTTATGTTCCAGTTGTTTGCTTTCTGCTTTTCCTGCTTGTTTAATTGCTGGTCCTATCTGGTGGTTACTTTCTGTTGTTTTTCTGGGGATTGTGGTCATTTCTATATCTGTCTAGTATGTGTTTCAATACTTTCTAGGGTTTGTTTGGTGGGCATGAATTTCTTCAGTTGATCTTTGTCATGGAACTATCTTATTTGTCCATTAAATTTGAATGAAAGTTTTGCTGGATACATCAGTCTGGGTTGAAAGTTGTTTTTTTTCAGGGCTTGAAATACCTCACTCCATGCTTGTCTTGACTTGACAGTTTGTCCAGAAGTCTGCTGTGATTCTATTGTGCTTTCCTTGATATGTGAGTTGTGTCTTTTCTCTAGCAGCTTTTAGTATTCTGTTTATATGCTGCATGTATGTGATTTTAATTAGCATATGTCTTGGTATAGATTTGTGTTGGCTGTGATTATTTGATGCTCTATATGCCTCATCTATCTGCATATCAGATTTTTTCTCCATGTTTGGGAAACTTTCTGCTATTACTTCTGTGAACAGTTTAGTTATGTCATTTGCACTGACTACTGCGTCTTCACTGATGTCTATTAAACTTCATGGTTTCTCTTGGCATCATCTTGAAGCTGCTGGATTGTCATTCCTGCTGCTTTGCTATTTTTAAGAGATCTATCCTTTCATAATCGCTAATTGTTATCCTATCCTTAATGTCTGAAATTCTAACCTCAGCTTCATTTAAATGGTTTTGCCAGATTTCAATAGAATTTTTTGTTTTTTGGATGTTTCTTTGAGTCTGTTTCATGAATTCAGCTTATTTTCCATATTGTTCATTCAAGTTTCAATCAGTTTCCCATGCTCCTGTATTTTTTTTCTCTATTCTCTAGCTGTGCTGAGAAACTCCTTTACTAAAGTTGTTATTTCTGTCTTTACATGAGAGATTACTTCTAATTTGATTTCCCCTATAACAACATGTAGTTTTTTTTTTTTTATTTCACTTGCTATCTTTTTAGAGATTTCTAGTGTGTTACTTTTGAAGTCCTCTATTTCAATGTCTCCTGTACTTGCTCCTAATGGAGTAGATGTCTGAGATTGCATTTTGCTTTTTTGTTTGGCAATTTTCCCCTTTTGGGTTATTATTTGGTCCTTCAATCCCACTAGTGTCAACTCTTGTTAGTGTGTATCTTGGGGTCCTCTTCTAAGGTGGATGTTTGTCCAATTGCTGGGTACCACAATGAAGATGTGAGCCTGTCACCTGAATTCTTCCTGCAGCATCTGTTGGGTGAGTCCTATGTTCTTCCTAGGCTGAGAAGCCTAGGAGTATTGATGGAAATCAACCCTTAGTTCGTGCTGTTATTATGTCTTCAGGTTGTTTAGAGTCACCAAGTCTCCCTATTTATATTGTTTGTCTTGGCTGGGACCATATTGTGTCTCTGGGTGTCTCATGGGCCCTTTTAATTTTCTTCAGGTTGAGGGAGGCCTTAGTGGCATGCTCCTCAACCTACCTGATATTCTTTCTTTGGAGGAAGGATTCACCTACCCACTTGCCACCCTCGCCAATGGCCTACTTCTGGAGGTGGTTTCACTATTGCTCTTGTTTTCCCACTGAAGGTGGCAAACTCTATTCCTATTTTAGGGGCAAACTCACCTCACTGATGGAAGCCTGATGAGTTCTCCTATTTGGGTGAGGGATTATTGAGCCTCTCCTCAATACTGCATGGTTAATCCATTACAGTCCAAGGTTTTAGGGGGAGATGTGGGAGCCAAAATTCAACAGCAATACTAGGTCCAGAAGTGGGATGGTCCCCAATGGCAGTGGTGGGACTGTGGGGGCACACATCATAAGCTGTAGTTACTAGGTCATGAGGTGGGTGGCCAGGACTCTGGGGACACAAGAAGGGCCTGGTTCTGACCTAGCCTTGCCCACGCCACTGGCTGGAGTTCCCAGGTCCTGTAAGGCACTGTGCCAGGAAGGCAAGGGTCATGGGAGGGGCCAAAGTCTAGCCTGGCCCCATATGTGCCACTGGCTGGAGTTCCCAGGTCTTGAGAGTTGGTGAAGATCTAGTTCTGTAGAAAGTTATAAAAAGAAATGTGTCAATTCTCCTTAAATTAATTTATATTTTTGACATAACTTTATTGACATGTCAGTACTATTTTTTTTTCCATCTAATCAAGTTGTTTTAAAAGTTCAAGTGGGAAAATAACAAAAATATCCAGAAAACTATGAAAATGAAAATCAGAGACAGATTTAATTCTAAAATATAAAACCCCAAAAATAAAGACATTAGGGTCATATTTCATGAACAGATATTAAGAAAAAAGAAAAAATATATAGCCAGAATTAAAACCAAAGTGCATGTAGGTATCTAGGCTATAAAAACAGCAAAAATATGATTCAATACACAGGGTGAGAAATACAGTACAATTCTCACGTATAGTTAAATTTATAACCTTCATTTTTTACTCAAACAAATTTGTAATGGTTTAAAGATGTAAATCTAAAATATAAAACCATGAAATTAAATATTCTTTACCTTGGAGCAAGAATATATGTCCAATTTGGAACAAAAATTCATGAGGTGCTAATTCACAATAATCAAATGAAAGAAGACAAAAAATCAAAAATAAATTAAAATGTAAAATAAGACAATATATTTTTAATTCACATTAGCCATATAGGAGTAATCTTCCATAGACAAATTAAAAAAAAACCTAGTTAATCTAGAAATTTTTAAGAAAAATACTATAGTTACAACAACAAAATAAGAAAAGAATTTGAAGAGTAACTTCAGGAAAACAATAATGGAAATAAATACAAGTATCACAAATAATTTAGTCAATGCCCATTCCATCTTTCCAGTTGTTAAGGACAGAAATATTGGCATGACAACTTATTTTTATCCCACAGTTCTGATCCTTGATGAGGTCCTGTTTGCTATGTGCTTAAAATATAGACAGTATAACTAGCAACATGTGTCAACCACTACAACCCTTGCCTAAGTTGCCCTTGAGTCTTAACAATGTTATTGCATTGGTCCTCTAATTGGTGTCTTTGCTTTTCCCCTATGTTCTGTAAGTCCTAATCTTAATAACAATGGGAGAAATCTATTTAAAATATACACCATATTATGTCTTTCTTTTAGCCTAGTTAATCAGTAATTTCCCATTTTCTCAAGAAAAAGCTAAGTTCTTTATGTTGTCTATGTCAAGTTCTTTATGTCTATGCATTGTTGCCTCTCAGTACTTCACTGACAACCTTTACACCATTTTTTCCACTCACTGCTCTGGCAACACTGACCTTGTCATTCCTCCACACTTGCCGATATTCTGTATTGTGAGAATTTTGTGCTAATTCTTCCTTGTGCTGGAACTCACCTACCACAGATGTGTTTGCTCTACTTTATCTTCAAGTTTTGCAAAATGTTTCCCTATCAAGCAAACTTATTTTGGCTATCACTTCTCCTTTGTCTTACTCTAATTTTTTTCTTCATAGCAATTATCACCATCTGAAATAGAACATAGTTCAGTATATTTATATTTAATGATATATATATATATAAGAACATGCATATATACATGATCTTTTTCTCTTCAATTCATTTCTGTATTCTGATAACCTAACATATACAATCATAAATAGGTACTCAATAAATGTTTGTGCAATGAATAAATTTAATTCTACTCCTTATCATATAGATTCCAATAAAATACTATTGTTGAGTGGAAAAAATGGTGCAAAATACATAGGAATCAGGCAATATTTACTAAAATAAGTGGGATGAATCTTTTTGTGTAACAGTTCTATTAATACTTGAAAATTCATTAAACAACAGAAATTATTCATTATTATTCAGTTGTCAAAGTAAAAGGATAAGAAACTATCAGTTTTCATTAGTGAAAACTGCTTGAACAAATTGTGGAACATTAACTCAATGGAACACTGTATTATTGAACAAAATAATGAGTTGTTTCCTGTGCACCTATTTGAAAAGCTTTCCAAATAGACTACCTAAAAGGCAAATTACAATTGTGTAATAGCAGAAAATAAAGTAAATACATATTCACATTTGCTTATTTATATAAGCAAACTACAAGGATGCAGGAGAAACTAATTAGTATTTACAGAATGGGGGAAACAAGAAAGAAGGAAGAGCAGAAGAGTGAGAGACATTGTATATATGCTTTTTTGTTCAAATTTTGAACAGTGTAAATGGTGGCTTATTTAAAACATTTACATAAATGGAGTTGAAAACTATAGCAAGGAAACTTATAAAATTGAAGGATTGACTTCTCAATCACATTCTGAGGTTAATATAAGCTAGCACACGATCTTTTCTCAGAACAGAAAAATCTGTTAAACTTTTGTGATTAGACTGCTGAAAATCAATATGTAAATGAATGAAGTCAGTCATATGGAAAAACACCCACCTAACTAATTATTTCTCAGGAAAGGGTTGTCCTACTGAAGATATAACATGTAGTTTCTATCAAAATATGACATTAGCATGTTTAAATTGTGACTAAGACAACATGATTAATGAGTTAAAAGAAGTTTATTCACTGAAGGCAGATAATTGATTAGAAACACAGAAGCTCTAGAATCAGAAAGAAAAGTTAGAAATTCATTCCTCAGTGTCATGTGATGGAGTCCTCTGGACAATGGTCATTAACAATATGCTCTGCTTAGCATACATATCCACTGTGAATATGGACACAATGGATGGTTAAAGGCCAATATCATAACCCAATGAAATTATCCATCTTCATCACCCTAGCAGAATTATGAACACCTTTCTGATTATTATAACACATTACATTGTGAGGGCACATAAAAGGATTAGAGCCATTTGCACACATCATACTATTGATTACTAGATTTCTCTAAGAAAATTAACACATGTACATTTTGCTTTCTTGAGATTTTGGTTAATGTCACTTGCATTCTCTGCCCTTGCTCTTCGGAGGAATACTGGAAAATGCTACAAACCTATGAACCTGAAGGCAAGGGTTAAAACTGATAGCCAGGTATGGTGGTACATACCTAGAATTCCAGTACTGAGGAGCCTGAGGCAGGAGAATAGACAGAGCTTGAGACCAATCTGGTTTACATAATGAGTTCAAAGTTAGCTTGAATTGCATAATGAGATCCTATTTCAAAAAGGAAGCACAAAAAATAATGATAATTCATATATCATCAAAATATCGCTAGCGGTTGCCTGCTGAGCCTGCAGTGATACTTCTTGTGTTCCATCATATTATTATGCCCCTCCCCACTGCAGCTGTAAATGAAGATAATTTGCTATAAGAAAACCAAGTGAGAAGAAAGAGGCAGCTGAATTAACTCCCATCACATCTCAGTTTTAATCTGCTATTAGATGGAAAATGTGGGGGAAAAAAACAAGTTATATGATGATGTAGGAAAATTAGCTGTCAAGGCAAAAGCAAAACAAACATTAAAAATCCCTAAAGAACACATTCTCTCCTTTACTATTCACACATAAATTTATGAAATGCATTATTAAACTACCTAAGAGCTTGATATAAAACTAAAAAGTTAAATTCTCAATATATATGCAAATAAAAATTTATAAGCTTTTTTGTTTCTGTTTCTGTTAATGACCACTCAAATAAAGGGAATATTTCATTAGGAAAAGAAAAACTAGTTCCTCCTACACAGGAGCACATTTTTCAAACTATGTATATAGTGATTAATAGATTTCTTTTAAGTGTGGAAATAAAATTGTGGAACACTTACAAGAACATAGTTCAAAAGTTTCAGGTCCTCAAATATCCAAATGATTTCCTTTGGGGGGGTTTCATCTCATGTTTTAAAAACCATTTTCACTTAAACTAAACCTCACTATGGAAAATTTTCTTTTTGCCTTATATGATGAATTTTTAAGTGAAGCAAGCATTTATTGGATACTAGAGCATGGAATATAGCAAGAGCCCCAGGAGAAATCTATTCCTGTTCCTCTTATATACATTAAAGTCACCTGCCTTCTAGGTGAATGGACCTCTCCATCCTTTCTAACTATGACCTACTGACTATTTCATGCATTTTGTTTTCTAGCTTTCCACCTCTCTGACATTATTACTTTTTATGCAGACAAAAAGCAACTGCTACCTTATAAAATTATGTGAAGAATTAAATGAAATGTTTGTTTAAAAAGAGGCAATTTTTTATTTTCTGTAATAGTCACTGTACTAGGAATTTTCCACATGATTCCTCATATAGCACGCAAAGTGACCTTGTTGTATGTTGATATTACAAAGGAGAAAATCAGCGATCACAAAAGTCACATGATAGTGTATAGGTAACAAGAGGCAAAGCCAGGTTTAGAACACAAATCCTTTGAAATTCAGAACGCCTATCCCTTCACAGACTGGGAAAGATGGATAAAATCTCCTTTATTCTGCTGGCTTTACACATATGCACTTTCCCAATACTTTGCAGACACTCTAGAGATAATCTGCAATGTCCAAGTGGCAACCTTTTGCACAGATTGCTATTTGCCAGGTTTCTCTTTTTGCAGCATTGGAGGTAACATTTTTCTGACTTTCCATAGACTAAGAACACAATTCTAATGTCTTTGAATTGTGCCTTAGAAGTCTGAGGTTCTAAGGCATTAAAATTGTTCTTCCAGGAAACTCTGAAATAATCACACGGGCCTTACTAAGGGAGGATCTCAGGGAAACATTTGTAGGTGAAAGAATCAAGAAACCAGGATTAGGTGCAAGGAAAAGTACAACCGTAAGGCAGTTATAACAAAAGTTTCAGTCATTACTCAGTGAACTCTGGAAATTGAACAGCGTTTCAGGGTTGTCCCTAGTTAGAGCAAAGAATCTGAGTCTTTGAACCTTCATATTAACAGTTACTGGATGAGGACTATCTGAGAAAAGGTCATAGCTGGACAAAGTATCTCTTCATCTTGAAGCAATTCCTAGGGGAGTAACTCAGTTGAAAGAATAAACAGTTTTGCTTCTGGGGTCCAGGGAAAATGAGTGCTTCTGGCATGGAAAAGCATAAATGATACTCAGTTTCCCATTTTTCCTTCATTGTGGGAGTCCTGAGTTCCTGGCTACATTTGTTCTGACTGTTTGCCTGGAGCCATAGTCTTCTTGAATATTTCTCTCTCTAATTGAGTCATATTGTACAGATTGTGACAAGTTTGTTTTTCAGAAGTAACCCTATAATACCCATTAATAGAATGAAAGTACTCTGTGGATTTTTCAGAGCAATTCTCCCAATTAAAAATATATTAACAAGAGTTGATTGCATATTCTGAAATTTATTAGAAGCAACCTGAAAACTGTCAAAGCTGAACTCTGTCCCATGTCTTCACTGAGATTTGGTTCATTCCACATTTACATAAATTGTATTAGTATGTATTTTCATTTGACTATATAACTTGTAAATCACTTTCTGACACTCACATGCTGACTTTACCAAGGGGATAAGGCCAAACTTTTAGAATTTCCAGAAGTTTGTACTGCAAAGCATGTAAAATTTGAAAATATACACCGAATATTTATTACCACTTATTTTTGATATGTCGAAAATTTTGATTTTTGAAATTTTGATATCTTGATTTTTGAAATTTTGATATTTTGAAAATTAAAATAAATTAAATTAAAATAAATAAATTAAAATAAAAGCTGTGTTAACTGGCAGACAATGTGCCTTAAGTTCCTGGTGTCTTAAGGACCAGTGTCTGGATGGACCATAGTGTCCATCCAGAGTGCTGGAAGCTCACACTTGGGTTAAGATTCTACCAGCAAGTTCCTTTTGTGCCTTCTCAATTTACATTAATTTTCTCCTGGCTGTGTTCTCCTTGAGCAATCTAATTTCTCATTAAATCCGAAATTTGGCAGAACATTTTAGACATAAGTACTGACATTTTGGAGAATGGTTTGCTTGGTTAGGCTTTATCATCACTCATGGGAAAGTTGCAGGAAGAGGAGGGTGGTTAAGGAGGATAGAAAGATGATTCATGTACTGTAAATAGCTGTGAAGAATGTGACCATAAGGCATGGTAGAATGTGGAAGCATTGTTTTTAAACATATTTTTGGCTTTAATAATTAGGTCTTTTGAGTAGAAAATTGCTGAGGAAGAAAGCCAGATTGTAGGGCCTAAGGACAGAGCCAGTGGAGAGAAAATGTAAACAGCTAACAGAGACACTTTTTGTGAACTCAGTGCTCTAAGATTGAAAGTGAAAATTAAAGGCAAAAAGCCAGAAATATGTTGAGATAAGGGACATACATAAGAAAAATGTTGGCACTATGTGCAACTGTATTACAAAAGAGGCAAAGTCAATTACTGAAGGTGAAAGATTAATAAAAATAGTTTAGGAACAAGAAGAGTGAACCATTATGCTTTTCTGAAGTAAAAATGTAATCATTTTTCTTCAAATATATAAAAATATATTTACAAAAATCAATTTTGCCCCAAATAAACATTTGTGAATTAAATGGCACTTAAATGGTTTGGTGCTAAAAATTAAGTTAATCCGAGGATTGAGTCTTCATGTTTAATCTTAAATTCTATATTCTACAATTCTCTTTCCAATGCTTTGCCTAGAATCTTAGACTTCCTGTAGATCTACTAACACTCATGATTGGTAAAATATTTCCAGCAATACGAAACAAGGTTATTCCTCCTAAGATAACACAAATCTTTACCACTTTCCCTTGGTTTTTACCTTTTGTAACCTAGACTATAATTTTTAAGACGGAGAGATGTTTACAGCGCTATCAAACGTGCATAAGCGACGGGCAGCTTTTGCTTGCCAAGCACGTATTCTCTTCCTGCCAGTGATATTTTTCCAGAGTTCCATAAATCTATGAAACATTCATAAAATTTCAATTGTTCTGAATAGATATCTTGGTTTAGTATTTTTAATGAGTTATAAACTCACCTTTTCTTTTCTCCCCAAAAGTGAATCATTTATTTCATTAACTTATAGACAATAAAATAATTTACACATTATGTTAATAAGTCAGTTTTCAAATGATCACACGTATTTATGTATATTTAAAGAAGTGTTAGTTTCAGTTATTAAGTGTAGCACTATATATCCAATCATTCATTTTAATTGTAGCAATGTATGCAACGTTTTATTTTAACAAGACAAGATCTTCCTCTTTATTACTCCTCCTAGAATTTTCCTGATTTTTCTAATGTACTTAAGGGAACCTTATATTCTGTGCATACTTTCTACATAGGTCTCTAACTGAACTCTTACTACATATATGCATATTGCTAAAAGATGGAAAAACAAAACACAAAACAGTAAATCAGATTTTCCTTGATACCCAAGAGAAAAAATTATAATTCAAGTCCAATAATATTAATCACATCCGAAGTGAAGCAAGAAAAAAATCAGCAGCTAGAATAGGTCTATAGAAGTTCCATGATACTACATTAACAACGTACAGGATACAAAAATAAAAGTTACTTGACATAAATAGAACAGGAAAAGATAATACTTTCTCAAGATAAAATGAAGTCAACAGAAACCAACACTGACATAACACAGACATTAAAATTTTTGGTAAAAAACTTTAGACTTCTCACATGGCAATTCTAAACATTCTCAGAGTATTAAACAACACAGTAAATAAAAATTATACAATCTCAACAGAAGAATAAAATTGTAAAAATTCATAAAAAACTAAATATAATACTATATGAATATATATGTCAGAGTTGATAAACTTGAAGATAGGTTAAAATGAAAAATATTTTATTTTTGAAGTTGAGAGAAAAATGTTTATTTAAGCTATAGAGAGCTAAGCACCAGTAAAGTAATTTTCAAATGCCAAATACGTGTGTAAACTGGGACCGGCAAGAGGAAACAGTAAATGGAACTGAAAAAAAAAAAAATTAAGATGATTATCAAAAAATTTTATAATTAGGTGAAAAATAGAATTGCATAAATGCTGAAACTTTAAGGAGCCTGAATAGTATAATGAGGAAAACTACAATTAGGCACTTCATGATTAAATGGCTGAATCAACAGTAACAATATCATTTGAAAAAGAAACTTATACAATGGAAATGTGAATTAATTATATTTTATCCAAGAATGAAAGTTTCTGACAAGATTGTAGACATTACCCTTTAGTGTAACTTTTAGCAAGAGTTTGAAAGACATAAACACTTTGGTTTTTCTTTTCAGGTTACATGAACAAATGAAGGTTTTTCAAACAATAACTATAATCCAACGTTCCCCACTCCTTTATCGGTCTGAGTGGGAGAGCTAAAATAGGACACTGGGAAAATAGCTGGAGATTACTGGTAGTTATATCCATTTTTATCTCATGTCAGACACTCCATTTGACTCCTTATTTGCCAATATATTGAGATCTTTAGAACATATTAGCCTTAAAGGAAGAAGAAGAAACAAAAAGTACACGATATGAAACCTGATCCCAGAGCTGTATTACTAAAGAGGAATATGCAACATTATAGATGTTTAAGATTTCAAAATTACGTATCTTTAATGCCTATTACCAATCCAAGAAAATTTTCTGTGAGGAATTACTTATTTTGTATTAGCTATCTATTAGAAAATATGAAGCAATGTGCCTCTGTACTTTTTACATTGAATTTAAATAATTCAATTTTTATAGTGTTCACCTGAGCATTTTTATATTCCTAGCTTAAATTTAAACTTTTACTGAACTCAGATTTAACTTAATATTGAATTTATATTGAAATGGTATTGAAATTCCTTCCCAAGTTTTCTTAATTTTCTTGGATGCACTGTTCATGGGGACCAAGGAGTGACCACTGATAGTTAATTCATATCTCTCTTGAATTTATGATTTAAGTCTCTGAATTTGTCTCTATTAACTGCTAAAATTAACACAAAGTAAATAACACTATAAAAAACAATGAGAAATGATCACTTCCAAGTTATGTCATGTTCACAGCTATTTTAACATTATCTCAAAGACTAAATCACATGTCCTTGGAATTCTTGTTCCCTTTTCTAAATATTGATAAACTGATATTTTGTTAAATCTTACCAAAAGCTAAAATGATTTTCTTTGGCTACAATTTCCATTGACATTCTTTATGAGGAATTGCTATCTGGATATCAGTTATTTTATAGATATAAAACTTATTTTTCACATCTTTCTAGTAAATAGTAACTTTTGACATGTTTTAGCAATGGCAGGAATACCTTTCCTTATGAGAGATACTGATTAAGTACTGCAAGGTTTTAAAATAGAGTGAGTACCAGCTTTAAAATCACTTCTAAAATATGGGAAGACATTTGATTTAGTGTCTCCCTCAAGAGGCAGCAATTCAATCTGCCATAACAGGATTAGGTGCATTGCAATGAAGCTATATAAGCAGAAGCATTTATTACTATAAAAACAATAAAGAATATGACAATGCTGGAAATACTTCTGTCCAAACTTACCTGAAATGAAATTAGAGTAAAACAATTATAAAAGCCAGTGATAGAAAAGATTGCTGACTTTTTAAAAAGCATTTTCTCATCAGAGTAAAGGAGGCTACCTTACATGAATGAAATTTTTATTTAAATGCAAATCTTCTCTAAACAAAGGGAAAACAAAATTTAATTACCATTCTTTGATTCAGAGAACTAGTTGTATCTTGCCTGTTGTTTGGTCATCTCCAGGGAGGTGACATTAAAAACAATGATGAAAGTCATTGTAATGGCAGTATCCTGCCAAGATAAAACAAATTGCAAATGTCTTGCCATTAGAGGGTACCTTGCTTGGTATTTCACCTCCTTAGTCATTTGTCTACTGCAACCACAGTTCAAGTTAAATTTTGGTAAACTGTCTACATTTTGTCATTACTAGTGAAAAGCAAAAGAGTTCAATGTGGGAGTGAGTTATAGCTATATTTATTTCTAAACCTCCCTACTATCTAGTATTAACATACTATTTAGCAGCCAAACTTGTTTATAATGTTGTGGTTTCCCTTACATGTCTTTCCAAATCATGTATATTCAACTGATTCTAAGCAATTATCGGGTAAGAGTATATCATGAAGAGATCTCCCAAAAGCACAATGATTACCTGTTAGAGTTAAGTACGCCTTATTCTGTTGTTTTCCAGTTATTCTCCGAGAAGCCTTGGTGATTTTAACAAAGTCATTCATGTTGCCTTGAGGGGAGACTGAGAAATGGGAGGTTTGAAATGAGAGCCTCTAGTTTGCTATTGCACCACTTTTGGCTAGAAAAACTAGGACCCTTTACATAGGGCTTCAAATTACATTGCTTTTGATGAAATAGTACTTCTGCCTTAACAAGAAGAAAAAATTACCTTTTCCACTTTAAAAAAGTTTTTCTTTTTTTTTTTTTAGGTTAATGAGCTGGAACCAATAAATAGGATGCTTTATTTAAATATCTCATTTAATTTTCTACATTCTCAGCAGAGTTACTGAAGACAGTTACTGAAATGTTGCTTACCTTATTGCTCTTTTCCTTGTTATTATGAAATTTGTCTTCTTCAAACCTGTCACCCATGTTTACAGATGTTAACATTCTTTTCAGAGAGAGTGAGGACAGATGGAATAATAAAACAATTTGGTCTTGAGAAGTTTGTATCACTGACTATAAACCCAATTTAATAATTCTGCTTTTGATGTTTGAATTCAGGAAAAGGACTTTACGTGTAGCACTTTTGTACTAGTGGTGGAAAATGACAGTGTCTCCAGGAGGAAAACATAGCCTAAGTGACGTTAGGTGAAAGATATGTGGGTAGCAAATATAATACAATAAATAAATATAATACGTAGACTTGAAGAATGGATGCTTGATGACAAAAAAGAGAGAGTCAGGGAGAAGGTAGAATCTCATGAACATTTAGTAAAAAATGAATTTGGGAGCTTGGTAAAAAAATTACTTCAATAAATGAGTCCTGCTTTGTGTAGGTGGGAAGAGGAACATTTGAAACTTCTTATAAAGTGTTACAATTCCAATCCAATTTGATTTCTGTGCTTGGCAAGATACCCAGGACTCTTAAAATGTGAAGATGAGAACATTGAATTCCATCCAAGAGAGTAATTCAATTTTTTAAAAACCCACTTGATCTGTGAAAAAAAATAGGCTATTTAGGAGTTAAATTCTATTATATTTGGCATCTTCTCTTCTCTCAAGTAATAAGTTTTTAGAAATCATAATTCTTTGATAAACATATGTCCCAGAGCAAAGCAGAGATAGTCCTTTGAAACTGAGTTTAGGGAAACAGATGATTTGAAGCATCACAAAGTCAGAAATCATGAAAAATACACATGCTTTCTTTTTTGCAGTAGGCCCAACTTTGTTTCTCCATCTGAGAAACTTCTAAATTCTCCTATCAGTTGACCCTGTGTGCCTGTATTGATTTGCTTGTGTTGAGGGTCTATGTAAATTACGCAGTTACAAACCGGTACACACACACACACACACACACACACACAGAGAGACAGAGATTCATCATATTATAAAACAATGGCTTGACTCCCTTCAAAAGGTCAACTGGGAAATATGTGCATTGCCAATAATGTATAAATTCTTATTGTAGGCCACGTAGGCATTTTCTTTTAAAAAAATGATATCAGTTTCATTTTTAGTTATTCCCTAGACTTAGTTTTGAAATGGGAGCTAGGGTATGACAAAGCTGAGTAGGGAATTAAGGGGGACATGTTAATTATGAGATCCCTGAACAGTGCCACATAATTCCCAGGCTCCTGTATGTAAATCCTCTTGTAGTTTTCCAAGACCTTGGATGGCATAATAGATATGAGGTATTAGGCAAAGCCTGCTATGGTGACTCTTCACAATAGCTCGTCCTGGGTCTCCCAACCCAGGGTGTAATTTTATTTTTGTCCTTTTTTTCTTTTCCTTTTATATTTGGCCCAAGTTTACTTTGTAGAGCCAGTTTTTCCCTTACACTTTCACCCCTCACTTTTCAAATAAACTCTTGGCACTGTTTTCTGCTTGGCTCATTCAGTTCTTTGTTCTAGACAAAAAGAACCTGGAATATGTTTAATGGGTGAGCCATTTCTAAAAGAACTACCTGATAAAAATATGTCCTATTAAATCTTTCTTTCCTTTCCAATACCTTCTCTATCTTACTAACTAAAATTTCCTGAATTTTTTTGTATCTTATCGAAGAACATTGCTAAAAAAGCATTCATTGCCCTTGAGTTCCCACTGTGAAACCATGGTGCCCAGCACGTGTCTAGCACATTGTTTCAGCGCTTGTTGTTGGGTCCATGTAGTGCTGCAAAGCTGAGACTGAAAACTTTTGCTACAGGAGCTTGTAATGCCCACAGGTGATATATAGTTATCCACGACTGGCTGAATTACACTTCTGAAAGTGATTTTCTGTAAGATGCACTTTAGTTTCATTTTTGTGTGAAAGTGGGAAAGAAATGAAGATGAAGGAATGTTATTCTGTGACAGTATTTTTCACAATTCATCATTTCTCTATGGGTATAGTCCTAAGGTATACAAACTTTCTCCAAAGGAAGATTCAAAATATAACACGTTTATTTGACCTTTCTTTATCAAAATGTCCTCTGAGCTAATGAACAGAAAAATAATCTCATCAAATGATGCACAAATTGCTTTTAATTCATAAATCTTTTTGCGACACACATAAGGGTCAGTAAATCACAAAATCTTAAGTGCCAGGAAAATGTTGAGTTTTTAGCTATAAAAGATAAATGGTCTTAATGATAAAAGTTTGATGTTGATCTTTTAGAGTATGTAACAGTTTTAATCACTCAGGAAATTTTATTGCTTCAGCAAAACCCTTGGCTTTTCATAGAAGCAGTTTTGCAGGTATCTGCAGACCCATCCAAAAGTCTAATCGTAAGTGCAAGTAATCCTTTTAATAAGTCAGTGCCTGATGGTTATTATTTTTTAAGTGTAGCTTTTATAAGCTTATCCTTAAGAGGTCACTTTTATGACATTACTTAAAAAGAGAAAATATTTTAGAACAAATTTTGTACATTCTATACTATTGTATTCCTATAAGTCATATTTATGTTTCATTACCAAGTATATTGGAAAATATGCTGAATATTTAAAATTTAAAAAACTATTTCAGTAAAAGACACTTTACCAGTAATCCACCTTAAATACTCGCCCTGACTTTCAAACACTTTATGTCACCTTTCCTGTCATTCTGTGAATCAGGGCTGGAAACTTTCTTCATGAATGTCTGTAGTTTCACTGCCATGGTCGTCCATATCCTGAATAGATTCTGCATGTTACCTTTCTTGGTTATTTTAACTTTAGGGAAGAACTTGAAGTCACCGGGTGCCAGATGCAGTGAGCCAGGTAGATGAGGACACACTGCAGTGTTTGCAGGGGCTTGCTCTTCTGTAGGATGGCACCTAGGAGCAGCATTTGCCATATTTTTTAAATCACACCTTGTAGAGATACTCACAAAACCAGACTTCCATAACTGCTTCACTTTCATCTGTTTGTTTCAAGCAGGCAGTGTTTTGATGGGTACTAACAATGTGTCTTTTACTGTAATTATTTTTTAAGCTTTCCTATATATTTCAATCAGCTCTCATGCTCCTAAGACTTGTTAAAATAAATGAAATAATTTACCTGAGTTGTTTAAGACAGGTGCACTTTAGCCATCCCTCTTAATAATGTCTAAGGATGTCAGTTACTTTTCTCTCCATTATCTCTTATTGAAAAACATAGTATTGCTTCCACCTAAGCTAATTCCACAGACATTCTTTACCAAGATCAGTCTTTGACAGCCAGATTAGGGAGATTTCCTTTTTAAGGTATCAGAGTCCACAAGAAAGGTAGAGAGATAAACTGAGTTGTCAAGGTTCAATGAAAAATTCTGCATTATCAACGTATATTGTCTACTTTCTTATTCCATAAATAACAGCACCACCATGTCTATTTTGTTAACAATTTCTCACCGGTGTCATTGCTACATTAGTGTTTGCTACATATATAAATGAATTCAAATCTATTAGCTATGTATCTTTTAGAGAAAGCACTCTAAACAGTATAAAATACACAGACAGCCTGATTCCTAAACTCAGCAAATAATTGGCATGAAGCAGACACAGACTGGACTAAGAAATAGTCTCTTTCTTGCTCCCATTTTTTTGGCAATAGAAATGGACACAATTTGGTTTAAAAGAAAAAAATCACTAGTAATGTATAGTCTTGTTATTATGCTTTTGAATTTTTCCTCAATATTTGTTTCTATTTGCCTTCCTTCTGGTACCTGAATCAAAAAAATTACAATGATCTGTGATGCTTCTTTTTATCTCCTCACTTAATCTGACTCATGATGAAATTGTATTGGCTCCAATTTTAAACTCTATCTAGAATCTTGACACCAGATACCCTGCTGCCACTCTAATCTGAATAATTATCCTTTGTCTCTGTGTTGTTGCAACAGATTTATACTCTGATTTATCCTCCGCTCCCTGCCCTTGCAGCACTCCAGAGTGTCCTCAGCCAACAGCTACAGTCATTTAAAACTGAAGTCACATCTGATCATTCCAATGGCTTCCTGTTTCACTCTGAGAAAAGAACAGAGTCACTTTACATTGCTCACAACACCCAGCCTGCTTGCATGTTTGCTCTCTCCTGGACCTCCTCCCTGCTCTGTCCTACTTGCTCACAATTATAGACAGCTGAGTTCAGTAGCAATGTTACTGGCAGGTTGACATAGCTAGCCCTCGAGACAGTCAATATAAAAGATGAAAATACAACTGTGACCAGAGGCACTTCTGTGGAAGCCAGGCATCAAGACAAATATTGACCAGTCCTACATGTCTGCCCAAGAGATAAGTGGTAATGCATGGTCTAACAAAGTCTAGATAGACATCAGTCATCTCTGCAGACGATGGAGACCCTTGGAGCCATCCCTTCCTGAAAAGTTCTTTGTTCTTTCCAAGTATATTAGTGATGTTACTTGCTTCCCCATTGGATCAGTATTACCTAAGATGTTATACTTGTAATCTTATTGGTTGTTCATAGTTTTGGTCCAGGTTGCATCCACCTTATAATTTAGCTCTGTAAAACTTCCTTTGAGAAACAGGCTCTTTGCAAGCCACTCAGATCCTTTCCTGTCTTGCTCATGAACTTGTGTCTGTCAATAAATATTTCCTACTTTTTTCCATTGTTCCTTAGAATCCATTCTTCAATTTTGGGAACACAAACTCAGCATATTGGGCATCTAACAGGTTGAGAGTTAATATTTCCCTTATATTATTTGGAGTCTATCTCATTCCTATATCAACAGTGATCCATCCACACTGAACTTACGATTGTCCTCAAACATTCTACAAATTTTCCTACTTTTCAAGCTTTGTTTGAAAAGCTTTCATTGTTTGTCAAGCTTTTCATGGTTTCCTCTCTTTAGACATTGCTTCATAGCTCACCCCCTCAACTCATTTGAGTAATTGCTCAAACCTCTCTTTCAATCTGTCAATTATTTTAACTACTCCATTTAGGGTGGCAAAAGGTTCCACTGTCTTCCACTGTCCCTTGAAACCCTGATTCTCTTTATGCTGTCTACTCTTTATTTCTCTATAGTATGTATCATTCTGAATGTAATATATCCTTTTTTGCCTTTGTATTTATTCCTTATTTTCTTACTTCTCTACCAAGAGGCTATCTCTTCTAGAACAAGGATCCTTGTCTATTTTGTTCACAGAAGTATCTCCACAGTGTAGACTAACACCTGGCACATAGTAATATAATCAGAAAATGTTTGTTTACTAAATAAATGGTGCAGTTTTCCTAACTGTTCATTTCTTGAATAACAACAACAAAAAAACACCCAAAAACCATTTGAGAAGCAAAGCACTTTGCACATGATGAACATATTCAGTGTCTCAGTCAGCTAAAAATGCTGTAACAAATTCTGTAGAGTTTCAGCATAAGAATTAGGAGGGACAATGGAAGCATTTCATCTAAATCAATCAGTTTCCTGGCATTTTAAGCACAAACCACCTTCAAACACAAAGGGACAAGTTTATCAATATATACATATTGATAATTCAAAGTACATTTTTACACATTTACACTAGAGTCTATGTGGGTATAAAATGAATAAAACATTATTCTTATCTCATAAAATTTTTTTAGGTACTTGGAATTGAACTCAGGATCTTTTACTTGCCAAGCAGGAACCAAGCAGGCTCAGCTATATCCCTCACCTCTATGATCCTTACCTCTAAGAGATTCTCTCAGTTGTGAATGGTTAATGAACAAATCTGATTCATATTAACTAGTAGAAAAATCACAACTCTTGTTATAATCTCATGAAATTATTCACAAATGAGTAAGAATAAGAGCCAGCCACTAAATTTATTAAAACAATGATTTCTAGACGCTAGCCCCCAGAGTTTCTAATTCAGGAGTTCTTGATTTTACTAGAGAATGTGTATTCCAACAAATGCTCAAGCAGTGTGAATTTCTCTTCAGTACTCTGTATTTAGAGAATCACTGTTTCATGGTTCTCAGTATTGACTGTGTGTTAAAAATCAATTGATTTTTTAATTTAAATAGATATACCATAAGCAGGCATCAATCTAATTGATTTATGTTTAAATAGTATAGGGTGGGGGATAGTCAATTTGATATCAATGACCATCTGCTGAAGAATGACTGTTCTCTTATTACCCACAGTTAGAATTTCCATATTAAATAAATCAAGCATATAAAAAGCTATATGAGAGGGGAAAGTCTCTTGCAGTTAAGTGATGCATTATGAGGTAATTGATCTTTTATTCCTATAGCAGAAAGTGCAGGGTTAATTTGAAAAAAATAAAGTAAAGCATTATTTTCTTTTTCATTTTCTATCATTACCTGAACTTATAATAGCCAAGACTGGAAAGAGAAATGCGTATTTATTAAATCATGTTCACACATTTTGAGATTCAATGATCTTTTAGGCAAATAGTTTTATTTCCTTTTTTGAAGAATAGTAATTCTAAACACACATGAGGAGGACCAGCATTTCAAAATCATGAATGGTGTGGATTTTATTTACAAATCCAAACATTTTCCCTATACCCAAAACTGCTCCCTTAATATAGATGGGTCATGTGGGATTTCAAGAGTATGAGAGTAGAAAGTGGAATGCTCTTGTGTAGCCAACCTCACATGGAAACACATGAGCCCTGATATCATCTCACAGGATGACTTTTACCAGGACCATTTCAGTTTATCACAGAGATGAAGAAGAGTCTTCAAAGGAATAGAAATCTCCTCATGATGTCATAGATTGTTTTGGTAAACTTTTTCACCCACATCCCTGCTATTACCTTTACATATGAAGGACATTTTCAAATAAGAGCTGTGAAGCACCCTTCAAAGTATCTGTCAGTTTCATTCCACAGGACATCAGCCCCAATAAAATATTTCCTATTACATAACTAATTAGGGCTAATGAATCATTATTTCCTTAAGAATGACTACATTAATCTAGTCATTCAAGTTGGAATATTATCCATAAGCTTAATTATTTCTTAAAAGAAAATTTTTGAGCCGGAGCATTCTTTTTTAAGCATCTTGAGGAAATAATCTTCTATACCGACTCAATGTTGAATTGAATTAAATTCCTCACATCTATTTTACTTCCTACTTCAACAAAATGCACTTTTCTGAAATTTGTTTTAATCACTGAGAATGCATACAATAAACATAATAACTTATTTTTAGTTCATTTGCAGTACAAATGTTTGCATTTTTTATGGAAAGTTGGTATATGTACATGACACATCTGTCATGGTTTATGTCAGCGGCCCCCAAGCCTCATGCAATTATGCAGTTGTGATTGGTTCATTGTCAAGCACTTGGATTGGTGGTGTGAGTACTATACCCACCTAGGGGTGGAGCCAGAATATGATGTAAAGGTGGAAAGAAGGCCTCTCTCTTTCTCTCTCTTGCAGATTTCCATCTTACTGTTACAGTTGCCATGAACCGCGGCCCCGCCATGCCACCCTGCCTTGGAGCCAAGTGAGTATGGACTGAAACATCCAAAAACTGTAAGAAATAAACTTTTCCTTCTCTAACTTTGGGCATCAGGTATTTTGTCTCAGCAATGAGTAAAAAATAACTAAGACAACATCTTAGTTTTTTCATTTCCTCTCCACCCATCACTTGATCAGTTACCTGCTGAGAAAGATCTAGTGCTGTATTACTTAACTTTTATTTTTCTCTTTATTTATATAAATGTATTCATATTTTCTCATACAATATTTGAGTAACTGGTTTATTTAATTATTTAGTGGTCTTGGGGATTGGACCCAGCACCTGTGCAAAGCAAAGCAGGAACTCTACCAGGAAGCCACATCCCCAGCCTGAGTATCTGATTTATTTCATTTAACATTATCATCTCCAAGTGTACTCATTTTCCTACAAATGATTCAGTTTATCCTTCTTGATGTCAAAGTAGTACTCCTCTGTGTGTAAATACTTTTATCCATTCATCTGTTGATGGACATATGAGCTACTTCCAGCATTTATCTATTATGAAGTATGTTGCTATAAACGTGAATATACATGTATCATTGTAGTACAATGCCTTTATCTCTTTTTGGAAGTTCCCTAACAGAGAAATAGCTGGGTCAAACAGCAAATTAATTTTTAGATTTTTGAGGAATCTCTGCAATGATTTCCATAGCAGTTGTACTATTTTGCATTCCCACCAGCAATAAGCATAATAACTTTTGAGCATGAAAATTATTTAGATATTTTTATGCCAGCTATTCTGTTTCCATCCTCTTATTGCTTTTACTCAAGATTAGACACCTCCAGTTCCTTCAGCTGTTCTCATACGATAAGGTACCAAGAGCCCTCACTTCCTCATGATTTAGTCTTAGATCAGAGATTCTGAAGCTGAAGTCCTTAGACACATAGGAAGTGCAGAAATGCCTGTCAAAGAACACTGTAAACTTTCTAAAATTTTATATAAAATTTTGCAGTTGTGTAATTAATTACATTTTATTGAGGAATATCAACAGCTTCTTTTGTATTTACAAATGGGAAAACATGAGCTATAAAAGATTAAGAATCATTTTTGGAAACTATTTATTTTGTCACTGTTAGTCTGAACATCTTATCCCAGATTCATCAATAATGTTGCACCAACCAAGCTGGCACAAAGAAGCCAGTATTGGTCAACACACTATTTTTGTTTAAAGAAATCTGGCTTTAAATTACCTCTAAATATCATTCATTATCCTGAGTCAACACTAAATTTATTGTAAACAAACCTCTATATTTTACCCCACACATAAATATACCTGAACACATGTACTCATTATCAAGTTACCTTCCATTGCCACTGTTAGATGATTTCAGTGTACAATCCGTATTTCACATTTACATCTGACAAATTTCATTATATTGACTTGAAACCACCATTGTCATATACATTTTCATGCATCTTATTTCTTATAGTAATTAAATTTCTTCATTTCTATCCACTTATAAATTTCATACCCATGATTTCTCTCTCATCTTGTAAGTTGTTGAAGAATGTTGACAGTTCTGTAATAGTCCACAAAACACCTCCTTTCAAGTTGCTGTGCATCTGTTAATTCATGCTATTTGAGGTTTATCAGTCAGTGCATTGATGTGATATAGAATCATACAATATATATATTCCCAGTGTTTTAGAAGAGATATAAATTATTCTGATAAATCTTAAATGAAACTATGACTTCCTCTATCAACGTGTAATTTGTTTAACTGTCACCTTAAAACATTAGTTTCATTTGGACAAAACTAAACACACTATGTTAAATTAGCATTCAGAGATTGGCTTTTCCTTTACTACATTTTGTTTGGTACTTCCAAGTTTTGTGATAATAACTGAAAAAAGAGAGCTCAATACAAGGCAATATATTAATAAAAAATAAAGTCATGTTTAAGAATATAAATAACAACCACATAATGTGTATTTCAAAAAGCAAGAAGGAAAGATTTTGAATGTTTTAGGTATACGGGAATAATGTACATTGGAGTAGATGGATGTGTTTAACCAGATTTAAACACTGCACACCATAAAGTATATCAAAACATCGCGCAGTATCTTGTTAATAAGTAAAGTTTTTATGATCTTATCTGTAAATTTAAAAGAAAGCTTTAAAATGTGAGCATTCTTTAATAGTTTTAAGGTTCACAAATTTTAGCTTTTAAAGTAGAACATCATTCAAAATTCATACCTATCTGAAGCAATGAATTTGCTTTATGATACAGAAACTTGCACTTTAAGACTAATGAGAAAAATTTAACCACTTTGTAAAATTACATTTATTAAGCTTCAAGTATGTTATGTATAATTTACACATGTCTTATAAATTTTAATGATGAAATTTATTTTGATTTCCATTTGGCACAACTGATTTTGGCACAACTGATTTATCTATACATATCAAAAAGTTTCTAAAATGATAAGCTAAGCTAGCAGTTTGTAGTTTAGGGGTGACACAAGTGTAATTAGAATGAATAAATAATTCTGTAAATTAAAGAATATATGAAACAAAATGAAATACTTATAATTGGAAATAAGTATGTTGCACCAAGAAAATTTATGATTATTTTAGAAATAGAAAAACATACAAAATCTCAAATTCTAAAGCATGATTTATTTTGTACAATTTTTTATTAGAATTTTTAAGTTTTATAAAACATATGTATAAGAAAACACAGTTAAGTTTTGTAGCAAAGACTAAGTAGCTAAAAATTTACCTTAGTTTTGGACAGTATATAATTTTATTGGCTGAAAACAAATTATACACTAGAGTGCAAGGGTTTTCACCCCAGTCTCCAGTAAAGGAAAGAAATGAAGCTACCAGGATAACAGGAAATACTAATTACGTGCAATGTGCTTCATGGTCTATAGTTGGAGGAATTGCAAGGGCTACTCAAAAAAGCAAGATATATTTTAAGGTAACATGATCTACAGAATTCTACTGGGCAAAAGTAACATTGGAACCTGAAAATTGTTAAAGTGCTTAGCATACAACAGCGCAAATAACACTCTAGAGGAGTTAGTACTAAATTACATGAGGACATGACAGCTTGCTTGCTTGTTCCCAAATGCTGTTGACCTTTCCACCTGAGGATGACTAAAATATCTCTTCTAACCCATATGCCTCTCTTCTTCCTATTCTTTTGTCTGTGCATGTCAGAGGTAATTCACGTTAGTCTGTTATTCTGCTGCATAAAAAATGAACATCTTCCACTTTGGCTCTCACAACTGTTCTGTTTTGGAGATAAGAGGTGACAAGAGAGTGAGGCCATAGATGAACCGCCTGTGCAGTGGAACTGATACCCTTAGACCGTCTTTTCCTAGTAACATGTTTGTATAAATGTTCTGTGCTCTACCTACGATTCAAAAATGAAAAACGGAATGCTGTGACATTTAACAGCATGGATAAATATCGCATTAATAAATACAAAACAGAAGAGGGTCAAAAATATACACTGTATTATTTTATGTATGTAAAGTTTAAAAACTGACAAAAACTAACCTGCTGTGGTAAGTTAGAGGATGATAGCACCTCATAGTATGCAGGGTTAGGAAGGAAAACTTTGAAGAGTCCTAAATCTTCATCTGACCGATGGTTAATTGTGTACATATATACACACAGAGTCTTGAGCATTATAGCAGAGTAAAATGAAACACGATTTTTAAAACAAAGCAATAAAATGTGACATTTTAATATTTAATAAAATTACTATAAGTAATTGAATATAAATCTAAATATTTTGAATTTACATGTAGATGTATATAACTGTTTAACATTGTTTTTCTAGAGCATTTTTGCCTACTCTAGTTTTGTAGCTACTTCATTTTCTAAGACATTTAAAGTCCTATTTTGTTTCTTTACATTTGAAATATTTTTTCCTACTTTTCATTTAAGCAAATTTTATATTTTGTTGAATCTTTTCTGAAATAGGCTATGTTATAATTTGCATTTAACTATGATACTATATTAAGATGATTATAATAATATTGATTAATGCTTCAAAATCTTAAAATTATTGCAACCTCTTCTATTTATAGACTACTTTAATTGTGGTAAGCTACAAAAATCTATTTATTTGAGTTTTAGGATTTTAGAAGCCATTTTTAATGACAGAAAATTATGATTAAGATATATTGTCTGTGCAATATTTTACATATAATATATATAATAACATCCTATATATAATATAATATATAATAGCAACTAGCAAGAAAATCAATGAAAGCATTTATTAAAAGTATAATTTTAAGAATTTTTTTATATGTAGCAAATGATTTGGAGTGTTGTGTATGTAACCTGTCATGTATTTGAGCTGCAGATAATAAGCCAAGAAAAAAGCAGACTCAGATTTCTGCCTAGAATCCTATAATCTATAATATGTTTCTCTATAATACATTTCTCTCTATTACCTACTCACTTAGAGCTTTTACACAGGAAGAAAGAATATATAGTAAGAAGTAACTAGAAAACTGTATGCTCACATTTTAATAAGAAATATCATACTTGCCCTTTGGTTTCACTCTCACAGAAAAAAGAATTATTTTGCTCTCTATCTGAAATTTATTTTTCCAAAACACTATATTGTTTCTTGAAATTAAAGAAAGACAGAATCAATAATCATTTTTGTTTGCCACAAATGTATTATTTTGGTGATGCTTAGCTCCCCTAAATGAAATAGAATTATAACAATACATAATTTACCAATTATGCTCATATCAAAATGGACCCTCTGCCCCAAAAACTATATATATCCCCTTAATAAAATAATTGCCTAAGAAGCACATTTCTTGTAATGTTTTAAAGACTTGTGGGTACATATACAACTTTCAAATTTCATGGTCATGAAATTAATGCTGCAAAAGGTGAAGTAGAAAATGAAAAAATATTTTTGTTTAAAAATATTATGATTTAAATTTCAGGAAATAACCTAGAGGGGAGGCTTAGATATGTAACTCTTCATATCAGTGAGAGGATAATTTGAATTTTTGTTGAAGAATTATAAAATCTACGATATATTTCTCCATCCTTTGACTTTTGGTTGCTACAGATAGAACCTACTAATGTGTTTCTATCATAAATGAGGAAATATTTTGTAACTGCTTAAAGAAAGAGATCTTTTAGTACTACTTAAAAAATAAAGCCATGGAAGAATTCTTATGTAGTGATAACAATGAATAAATATTAACTAAAAATTCCCTTTATATTTATAAGTCTTCCAAATTTACACAAAGTACCTGAGTACCCATTATGTACCACCTTTTAGATCAAAATGATTATTCATATCAACCTGTGATAAGTGTAATTTTGGAATGTAATACTATGGGATTTTTAGTCTAAAAATCATAAACCCTAAAATCTATGGATGCTCAGTCACTGGTGATATTTGATGGTTGACACTCATACAGATATTTGTAAAATATATAAATACTCAGAATTATGATTGTAGAATCTATAATTTTATAGAAATTGTTAAGTGCATCTCATTTTTTCATTATATGAACAAGACACTGTAACATATCACACAACTACTACCTAAGATATCACATCTTCTAATTGAGAAATCAATATGCTTACACAAAAATAGGAGTAGGTGACAAAAGCTATTTTTGCTGCTTTTCCTTCCATTCTTAACACAAGATCCTTGAAGTTTTACCTTAGCAAGAAAGAACAGAGTTTAATAGGATTGAGCAAATCTCTTATTCTGAGTAAAGCTGAGTAAACATCTGGCATCATCTTTTAAATTTATTTTTGCAAATTTTAGTTAACATGTCAGAGTAAGTACAAACCTGTCTCTCTACCTATATCTCTTTGGATAATACTGAAACTAAAGGAGAAAATGAGATTAATATTATACCTCTATACTCTTCTGTCTTTTGACATAAGATAAACATTAAAAACTAAATATATAATACAGTTTTCCACACAATCTTGACTGAACAGTTTATGGGTCTTCTCTCGCACTCTTCTTTGATGAAAAATTAGTACTTTTTCTGTAGTAGCTAAATTAATTTTTTAATGATTTTTCTTTCATCTAGCTAGCCACTTCACTTAAAAATTGTTCTGATGGAAAAATGTTTTCTTTCAAAACAATTGATGAACAAATATATCCTTTGAAACCCTGGTTTGATGTGGATTTGAAACATTATATTAAAATTCTCTATTTTAGCCACATGATAGTGTTATTATTAACAATAATAGCAAGTTCTGAGCACCAATTTCCATTGCTATTAGGCTTAATCATTCATGTTAAAAAGCATTGTGGAAATAATCCATTCTAAATAGTCACAAGCACTTAATGAATTTCTAGGTCTATTTTTCTTAAAGCAGCGATAACAGTAACAACACTAAAAGCAGTGTATGAATAAGGAAGAGTGGAATTTTCCTGCTGGATGAGGGGGAAAAAGGAACCTAGACACCTGCTCACTTCAGTCCCTGGGGGACCCTGAGGCATCTTCATGAAAGCTTTGGGAAAAACAAGATCTAGACTATCCACTGGATTTAAAAACATGAGCCAGGATTAGATAGGGAAAAATCACCCGTGCAAGGCAACAATACATAAGTCAGTGGAAATAAAGGCATGAACCAGGTCTCCTGAACACCTAAGCATTCTTAGGTTGGTGATGGCTTACACACTACTTAAAGAAAGTTATACACTGAAGCACAATGTGGCATATTTCAATTAACCAGTAAGCCTTTGCCCCACTCTCTTCCCGAAAGATTAGTAAAATGAATCTCACAAGATTTTAATGAGCAGAACTGACTGATCACACTAAAGTCATCATATATACCCAGCTGAAGTCAATTAACTTTGATTAGCTTTCCCATTAAAAAATGCCTGCTCACTAAGCCCATAATTATAAGAAATCATTTGAAATTTTCATTTCTAAAACAAAGAAACACTAGCCTTGTGCTATTTGTACAGGAGAAATATTCCAAGATTTCAGGGTTTAGTGCCTGGTTGATTATTGTGTAGGAGCAAAAGGTAGCAAAAGCAGGCAAAATTTCTGTGTGTGTGTGTGTGTGTGTGTGTGTGTGTGTGTTTCTATTAAAAATTCAGTTTTTTGTAATGGACATTCTTGTACGTGTTATTTTTCTTGTTTTTTGAGGTTGAAAACATCCCCAGTAGACCATCCTGCTTCCAGCAGAAGCATGAACTACATATTTCAGGTTTATTGAAATTGAGAGGTATGAAAAATCATCAGGTCATGACTTTATAAGTGTAGCAGAGGCCATCACAAAAGAGCCAACCTGGCATTTTTCTCAGGCTTTCATTTTCTCTGTATTCACTGCAACTGCTAAGGAAAACATTTGCCTTTAAAATAACCCACAGGAACATTATCAGAAATATATTTTTAATGCATATTTTTAAAAAGCACACTGATGCTGCCAGCTTTTCAAAAGCCCTATCCCAGATCTTAATACCCACTGAAGAATTATGTTCTAATTCATTGGCTAAATTACTATTTACAGGCAAAAGTAAGTTTTTCTAATGTCTGAAATCATAGTTACTTATCAAAGCAAGAAAATATTTCTTTGATTTACTATCAAATAGATAGTATGTATTTATAAAGAAAGACATGAAAGAATATAATGGCTTCAAAAGAATAATCTTTGGAAATTATCAGTATTTTCAAAGTGAACATAATAGCTATTTCTCAAGTATTAATAATTAAAACATTTCTTTTAAAGGAAAAGGACTTAGTTATTTTTAGTTTAATGAAGTTTCATTTGTTTGCATATAAAATATGTGTGCATGACACATAGCTGTATCGTTTAGTATCTTCAAAACTGGGGCAGCATCCCGCTCCAAGTTTACACTAGAACCAGAACCAGAATTTCTGTCTCAGTTGATCAAGGAAAATAGGCAATAAAAAGATCTCTCATCTGAATTGTTTCCGAGTATTGGTTGATAATGACTTTTAATTGTGAAGTGACTCTTAGGTAAACACATTTCAAATTACAGATTGAAATCTTAATCCATTTTATATATATGTCTCTGGGTGTGTGGGTATACTAAATGCAGTCTTAATTTTTTATGGTTTCCAGGAGTACAAATTAATAAAATAGGAAGCGATGCAAAGTAATCTTAATAATGGACAAGAAAAATTATGATTTTTCCACTGTCCTTTAAATTTTTTGTCAAAATATTCAGTGCTTCCTTACCATGAGATATAAGTTGTAGGTTGCAAAAACCCAAAGCTATTACTTAGTACACTGTGTCTTAGTCCACTTGTGCTACTATAACAAAATATAAATAATACTTTATGAACAGAATAA